>JAOPJO010000002.1:18421915-18437619 GCA_027123675.1 Molva macrophthalma
CGCTGCAACCCCCTCAGGTGAGGAGACAGCTCATTCATCTAACTCATGAATCAATCGCTATGGGGTTAAATTTATGTATTGAATGAATGTACGCACAAATGGACACACAAAGCAAGAAGATATACAACCTACAGTATATAGCACTTTCATTGTGAACAACCCCAAGGTGCGGTACAAAATATTACAACAAAATAAACAATTTAACGAGTGGCCATATATATATCTTTCTGACTTTAAATCGAAAATCTTCTGTGTTGTGTAATACGTCAAAAATGGTGCCAGAATGAACTCTGTTTCTGTCTCTATCTCTTTCTCTGTCTCTCTCTCTCTCCCTCTCTCTCTCTCTCTCTCTCTCTCTCTCTCTCTCTCTCTCTGTCTGTCTCTCTATCTCTATCTCTATCTCTATCTCTATCTCTATCTCTATCTCTATCTCTCACTCTCACTCTCTCTCTTCCTCTCTCTGTATGTGTTTCTCTCTCTCTCTGTCTATATGTCTCTCTCACAGCTCTCTGATAGCCATCATGAGGAAAGGTTCCAAAAGTTCCAAGGGATCTCAGAAGGCTGAAGAGACTCCGGGTAGGTTAAGGTCATCAGAACATGTGGTGGACAACGATAATCTGTATAACGTTAAGTCATGTTCTTGGCCATCTCGACATGTACGGAAATGTGTTATGTAGTGACAAATTCAAACTGGCCTTTTGTTGCCTCGTACTGTAATGTACGTTTGTATTTAACATTTGTAATGTTATATACCAGTCTATGTAGCTGTGGAGGGCGTGGAACGTGATTCTGATGTAATGTAATTGGTAATGTAATGAGTTATGTAATGTAATGTGCCGATGTATGTAGCTGTGGAGGGCGTGGACGACGTCAAGTCGAAGGCCGTGAACGAGATGATGGAGAGGATCAAACACGGAGTAGTGCTGCGGCCCGTCAAATCCAAGGACAGCAAGGTGAGAGGTCAGGGGTCATCTGAGGTTTAGTTTCCATTCAATGGTTATAGCAGGCCTCTCTTCCTGTTGATTACTTACACATTCTTTGATTATCTTTGTAACTATATCGCTTAGAGGGTGAGTGAACCCCAAGTTTGCTACGTCCGGCTTAAGAGCAGAGTGCTTACTGAGTGGTAGTAAGCAAGTGAGACGTGGTTTTTGACAACGTTGGACAATGCCCATCACACTTGCTCATATGGAACCCAATGTGTCTGTTTTGTCTAAAATGTTTGCGACTGTCACGACTACTCATATTGCATTTTTTGAAACATGTAGGCGGAAGTTCTCCTGCTAAAACGGGGGTTGGTTTATTGACCCTTTAAAGAGATGAATGACTGAGTGATTAGTAATTGATTATTTTAAAGCACTAGCTGTTCTGTTTCCAAAATCACTACATGCAAGCTGTGTAAACAATTCTATTCGATTATAGATTATATTATTCTAGAGGTTTGTGCGTTGGACAGAAGGCCTTATTTTTCTACTCTATTCTTCTCTTCATCAGAAGGCGGCAGTAAACGTGAGTATATTGACGTCTACATTAATCATCACTACCATCGTGACCGCATGAGTGACCTCAATGGGTATCATGTGTCACTTCCTGTTACTCTAGGAAACCCAACTCACGCACACACATGCACACCCACATGCACACTCTCATTCTATCTCTCTCTCTCTCCCCCACACACACTAGTGACAAAGACCAATATTACTGATGTGGTCAAGGTTATGAGGCTGAGGGGAGATGAAAGCTTTTGAATGACTCTCTTCATGTTTGTATTTTCCCAGCAGCCTCCAGTGTCTGAGGAGAGTGCCCTAGGAGGAAAACCCCAGGAGAGTGCCATGGAAGAACTGATGGGCATTCTAGTAAATAACTCATTCAATACTAACTGACTGGCTGGCTGGCTGGCTGGCTCCCTTTTTATCTGTCTGTATCTTCCTGGCTGTCTGTGTATATCTGTATGTCTGTGTATGTCTGTCAAATTACTTTTTACTGATTTCCCTACTAATTTCCCTACGAACAGACAAGCAGCATTAGCTGGCACTAATGCAGTCTAAATATGGGTATATTAACTGCAGTATAAGAACAGTGTAAAATATGGGTCTAAGGAGCTAAAGTCCTGCTCCTGGTGTTGTTGATTCTCCTCCAGGAGACCGTGAAGAGGAGCCCTAGCCGCGGATCCCAGGAGCAGACAGCTGCCGCTGCTCCTCCTGCCCCTGCTCCTCCTCCTCTGGGGAAGAAGGACAGCGAGTTGGAGCTCATCCTGAGACGCCGACGCAACCGAGCAGGAGAACCAGGAGGTACAGCTCCTCTTCCTCCTCCTCCACCTCCTCTCTCTCTCTCTCTCCTCAACGTCTCGCTCTGGAGGTACAGCACCACCTCCTCTCTCTCTCTCTCTCTCTCTCTCTCTCTCTCTCTCCTCAACATCTCACTTGAGGTACAGCCCCTCCTCAACTCTCTATCCTCTCTGGATGTTCAGACAATAGTCATCCTATCTCTTCCTAGACTCCTCAGTGTGCATAGTATTACCACATGTCTCCAGAGGAGGCCACTGTAGGCCATATAAAGTGTTCCTGAGAATCCAGGTCTGTTTACCGTGTAATCAGACGGATCTATTATTCCAACCATCGATTGACCTGGCTGAGTGCAATAAAACCGGCTTACAGTCCAGTCTGCTTACATAAGCAATCCTCTACGCCAGACTCATGAAAGAGGGTTATAGTAGTGCCTATTAAAATAGCTATAATACATTATTGATCTGCTAATGAAACAAACTTGCTGGCTAAGCAGAAAGGCAAAGTTTCAGAAACAGAAGGAAAGGGAGTCAAGGTCCTGTTTTGACCTCTCTGACCTCTGACCTTTCTCATTGGACTAGAGAGTTTAAATTAAATTTGTAAGGAATAAAAATGAGGATAAATGGTGTTGAGAGTAGCAGATTTAATCTGTAACTACTGGGATGGACCATGAACCCAATGACCCATGGGAAAAACAACATACACAACAAAATGTCAACCCGTTACAATGGCTACACAGCAATACACTTCCCCTCATTGAGCAATATTTGGGGACAATTCACAATAAGTGTCCATAAAACTCCTTCTAAGAGTTTAATTACATCAGAAATAAAACATGGCTCACAGCGCCACTGGTATCGATCACTGGTTGGTGTCTGGTGCAGAACCAGAGAAGCGTGTTCCTGACAGCCTCCTCCTCCTCCTCTCTCAGGTGAGAAGGAGGGCCAGATGGTGCACGTCTCCTCCTCTGACAGCCTGAATGGGAGGAGGACCAGCTCAGATTCCTCTGGGAAGGATCCGGAGAGTGCCGGGGGTCTGGGGCCCCCCACGGACCCCGTCGGCCCACGGGTCAGCCCTGAGGGACGGGGGTCCGGGCCAGGCCCTGTGGTGCCCAGAAGAAAGAGCTCCGACACTGGGAAGGAGCCCAGAGGAGCGTCCTGGCATGAGAGGAGATCATGCACCTCCTTACCAGAGAATGAGGCCCCGGAGTCGCCCGACAGCAACGGCTGCACTGTCAGGTAGGGTGTGTATGTGTGCGTGTGTTTCTGTGCATGTGTGCATGTGTGCATGTGTGCATATGTACATGCCTGCACTTGTGTGTGTGTGTGTGTGTGTGTGTGCATGTTGGGTTACTTAGCAAGTTACGGTTACTTAGCATGTTGGGGTATAGCATGTTAGAGTATTTATCATGTTAGGCGACTTAGCATGGGACATTTTGTGTTGGTAGGGTACTTGTTTTACAACTAAATTTGCATTATTTAAAACGTACATCTGTTGTCTATCCATAAACAAGGATCTTTCTCTCCTCTGTGCCACAGTGGAGGTGAGGATGATGAGAAGAGCAATGGAGTCGATTGCACCGGGCCTAGCAGCAACAGACACCTTGCCCCGCCTCCTTGTGCTCCAGCTAATGGCAGCCCAGAGGCCGAGTGCTGAGATGTCCACTCCCTGGACCACTTCCCCCTATAGGAGACTGATATCACCTGAAGCTTAACCATACCTACCCTTAAAGTAAACCGTTTGACACACACAATATTTGTAGAAAGCCCACACAATAAGACAGTATAGGTTATGTGTTATTGTAACTGTAACATTGTCCCTTGAGGATAGTGTTTCAGTACCGTTGCCAAACAGATAGGCGTTTGGAAAAAAGAGCATCTACAAAACAGCTGTGTTTGTGTGTGTTCTACGCATCACTACATTGATTCCTGAAGGACTTAGGACAAGAGCACAGGTCTGGGTTCCTGGGGGGAAAATCGATAGATAAAACAGACATAAAGAAAGACAACAGAGAGATCGATGGATAAACAGTCAGACAGATTAATAGACAGAAACAGATAAACACACAGAGATATCGATAGATCAATAGACAGACGGACAGACCAAGAGGTAAAAAGACAAAAAGACAAACAGAAAGGCAGACAGACAGGCTAACAGACAGAGAGACTGATAGATAAACAGACAGACCGATAGAGACAAGGGAGGCTGCATGGTTTGCACAAGGCCTCCGTTTTCCTCAGTGACAGACACATGATCTTGTACAACATACGCAGACACTAGAGTTTGTTTTTTTCTTCTACTGTTTTACGCACTGTGCTCTGTTTCGCTTTGTAACTTCGGAAATAATCTACTGTACTGCTTTGAAATCCAGCCTCCTTACTTCTTCCTCCTCTTCATCTTCTTCCTCTGCATTACAGTTAGGGCTGCACAATTAATCATGTATATACACAATATTGTTTTTAGCAGTTTGCAATCGTGTAATTTCGCAATACTGAAATCTTGACTAGACTCAACTAAGAACACGTATTGTAGCTGAACATACTTCAATATTAAGACGCTTCAATCCTGACAATAGTTCTGAGTTAAATTTCCATCATTTGTCTATGTTATCAAGCGAAGAGGCGCAGCCCTAGTTGTAGTAGACATGCTTTTATAGTTAACTTTCTCTTTAATTCCTGCACTCTTACTGATTCTAATGTGGGGAGGGTATGTGAACTCACATTTCTACTGAGGTATGCAACTGATGGATAGAACAACAACAGCAGGGATAATCGTTTTCTCAATGCACAAACACAAGAACAGTCAGTTCGTAATGCTTTGAGTTAGTGACGGATGTCAGACTCTTTAATGGTGCAAAGTTGTGATAACAACAACAAATGACTTGTGAACTCGGTGATGATGTAACAGCAGGGGAAAGCGTGATCCAGGGAACTCCAGGGAGCTAGGTTTCCATAGTAGCCTAAGTTATTTATGCAATACACACACAAACATCACCCATATGTCACTCCTTCATAAACGTCCACGCCAGAAAATCCTCCCCGTCCTTTGAAGGAACATTTGGGGAAATTCAAGTTTCGAAGGCATCATGGAATCTTAACAAATTGCAAAAACACGTATTCAGGGTTCCATGAATTAAATGTCCGGACACGTTGCACCACTGAGATGACGTGGAAGGACCAATGAGAAGCTGTGCACGGTTTCTCAGGTCAGGCTCACATGATATAGGAACTTCCTCATTGGACTTCTGAGCCAATAAAAACACTTTTCGTCATCCTCCTCCTCCACGAACATCTCCACCTGCAGGCTCCTTCACCAATACCGAGCCACGCTCCTTTGCACGTCTCTGACACTCTTGCTGTCCCCACTGTGCTCTGTCGGTGTGCATTCCTCAACTCCTTCATTATTTCAGGCCTTGCTGTTCATACAGCTTTTGTTTTTTTGGGGGGATGCAACTTTTTAACTGAAATTGTCTTAACTAGTATGCAAATGCATTATTCACATTGGCACATTTGTATGGATACAGTACTTTCACATTTTGATTATTTGTTTGTTCATTGAAAGACATGATGTTTTACTCTGTGTGGAATTAATGAATTACAATGATGCTGAAACAATGATGCTGAACGGATGTTGTTAATAACTGGCTGCCTATAGAGCCCACCTGAACCTCAGTATATATGAACCACCGCTACACTCTGCCATCAATGGCCTTCCCCAGCGTCCCTGTGAAGTGAGCAGCATATCCAGGCCCTACCACGGCCTACTTGAAGCCTTTACGCATCTAGCGTTAGTTTGGGACATATTATATCACCTGCATCCCTATCACCTCGCCGGGTTGTGTGACACGTGTGTTTGAGATTTAATAAATGAGTGCTGATCGTTTGTTTTCTAAAACATGGATGTTCATTAGAGCACCGAGTGTATTAAATAAAAAAAATTATATAAACCATCAACTTCTATTTGTTTGTGTCAAATGACGAGGAGATAGCTTGTTTAACCGTTCAGGCTCCCGTAGAAGAGCGTGTCGAGGGATGCTTTGGGTTGCCAAATCTGAATTAAACTAAACTAAACTATTGAATTCAAATTGAAAACGCTTCTATTTTCTATTTTAGTTGATTTACATATAAATGTATTATACAGTGTAATGGTGTAAATAAAAACCAAGCTCTAGAGAGATAAACACGATTTAATAATAAATAAATAAACATTTTTCGTACATTTATGTGTCCAACCTGGCAACCAAGTATACAGACACCCATTTCAAGATGGCGTCGAAGTACTACCAGGACATGCAGGACAGCTTCAGAAACAACAACAAAAGTAGAGAAATCCCTGCACACACAGCTAAGGTGCACTCCGTTGCGTGGAGTTGTGATGGAAGGAGACTCGCGTCAGGATCTTTTGATAAAACAGCGAGCGTGTTTGTCCTAGACAAAGACCGTTTGGTGAGTGGCTGGATGTGCCTTTAGCTCAGCATGATGGCCTTTTGTTGAGTCTGAATGAATGAAACGCTGTAGCTAAACATATTGTGTTTAATACTTACATTATATTTAGTATTGGTGCATTGTCAAATACATGCTTTGTTAGTTTTGTAACCCGTCCTGGAAATACTGCTAGTGGGCAGTTATCTCTACAATCTACAAGATTGTAAACCTGTTTGATCGTATGGCTAGCTGCTAGGCAGTAACGTTAGTCGCAAATGGGTCTAAATGGATGCTACCATTGTGTACCATTGTTTAAAACATTCGCGAACATTTCGTGTCCATGGAAGTTCTAATTTGTTTCCCAGGTTAAAGAGAATAACTACAGAGGCCACGGCGACAGTGTGGACCAGCTGTGTTGGCATCCAACCAACCCCGACCTGTTTGTGACCGCCTCGGGAGACAAGACAGTCCGGGTGTGGGACGTCCGCACAACCAAATGCATCGCCACCGTCAATACGAAAGGTCAGTCAAGCTATCGACCTCCAGATAGAAGAGGTCACCGTGTGGTGCATGTCGATAATAAGGCACAGTACATTTACATCAGTTGGTCCCTTCTGCCACTTTTACTGGTAAAGGTTTGATTGCTCTGCCAAGAAACCTCGTCCTATTTCATTGTGACAGAACACTGCAATACAAGCATTAGTGGTCTTCTCTCTCTGCCAAGTAATGTATGTTTAGTAAATGCGCCCTAAGAAACGCTAAGCTTCAGTGCAGAATACTTCAGTGCCCAAACATTCATCTGATACGTGCCAGGGAAGAATAATAAGTTATCAAAGCCATGCCCTCTAATCTACTAAAATGTATAGGTAAATATTTGTGATAATCAAATTATTGTTATAGATGTCTTCTGCTGATCAAGTCATGGTTCTTGGACTTGGCTCTTGATTGTTTTAATTATTTAGTCACGAATGGCCCCTCTCAATCTATGACGCCAAAGATCAGTTTAGGAGCAAAACGTTTTTTTTTTTTTCAGGTGAGAACATCAACATTTGTTGGAGTCCCGATGGCCAGACCATCGCCGTGGGCAACAAGGACGATGTGGTGACCTTCATCGATGCCAAGACGCACCGCTCTCGCGCCGAGGAGCAGTTCAAGTTCGAGGTGAATGAGATCTCCTGGAACAATGACAACGACATGTTCTTCCTCACCAACGGCAACGGCTGCATCAACATCCTGAGGTAACGCTGGTTTATAACTCTTACCCTAGTTTATAACCCTAACCTATCCTGATGTAAGGGGGCGTGTAGCCTAGTTTATAACCCTAACCCATCCTGAGATAAGGGTTGTGGAGCCCATTTTGAAACCCAAACCCTAGTTTATAGCCAAAATGCTAGTGTATTACCCTAACCCTAGTTAAAACTATAACCCTAATCATAGTTTATAACCCTAAGACTAGAACATAAACTTAAGCCTAGAGCATAACTGAAAGTCTGGTTTATAACCCCAACCATAGTTTATAACCTAAAGCCTAGTTTATAACCCTAACCCTAGCTTCATAATCAACCCTAGAATTATAACCCTAGTTCTTAACTTTTCATGACCCTACCCATTATTATCCTAATCTTAACCCCTTTACTATGGATTGCGACTTTGGAAGATGTGTTCATTTTTGATTACTTTAAAATCTCATTTCATGCCAGTCCTTCACAGCTGCGAGTGCATTAATTTAGAACGGGTGTTTACAATGCCCTCCACTACCAGTTGAGCTATACAGGGCCAAATGTTCTCGACCTATAAATGTCAATCTACATTTAATTCCTAGTCATCTCGTTTTTCATTAGATGACTCACCTGGATAAAACTGTGCTCTTGTAATGAACCATGACCCTGGTTGTGCCCCCCCCCCCCCCCCACACACACACACTAGTTATCCCGAGCTGAAGCCCATCCAGTCCATCAACGCCCATCCCTCCAACTGCATCTGTATAAAGTTTGACCCCACGGGGAAGTACTTTGCCACAGGCAGCGCTGACGCCCTGGTTAGCCTCTGGAATGTGGAGGAGCTGGTGTGTGTTCGCTGTTTCTCAAGGTCAGTAAAACCAGATCTATGTGTGTATTACAGGGTTTTAGATGTGACTGTTGGAAAAAATACATTTGTGCTTTGTTCCCTACTTCAGGATCTTAAAGATACCTACTGACTTTTTTAATGCTCTAATTCACTGTCCCAAGTTACTCACAAAGGACTACAACCATTCAAGTTGTGTTTTCAGAAGTTGATAATAGTATTTTGACACATGATTTAATTGTCATTAAATTATTTTTACACAAATGCGAATAGTGAAAAGAAGGTAATCACCATGGTTACCACCGTGTTTTGTATGGCACCAAGTGAGCCAATGAAGTAGAACTGAATAATGACAATTCGAAAGGCTTCCTCTCTAAGCAGAATGTCAACCAATTACTCCCTGCTTGGTCCTCCCCACCCAGGCTGGACTGGCCAGTGAGGACGCTAAGTTTCAGCCACGATGGGAAGATGTTGGCGTCAGCCTCAGAAGATCACTTCATAGACATCGCTGAGGTTGAGACCGGTGAGTTGTCAATCTCCACCAGCTTGGATCACAATGACCTGTATATCAAACATACCTTTTCTAAATCTCAAAGATAAATGTCAAATTAGTATTTTACATCCTTTAATATTACCTTTTTCCTAAAACCTGCTGGACAACTGTCAATTGACACAAACCAATTGAACAGTAGAGGAATTAGGTTTATTAGATTAGGATGTCAAATAAATATCACAAATTTCTTTGGCATAGTGTTTTGGGTAAGGGAATTGTATGACAAAGTAAGGAAGGTCGGAATTTGCAAATACGTTTTTAATAACTTGAGGCCTGTGCACATTACTACGGCAACAGCAAGATTACGTGCAATGCAGTGTCAAAGTTGAATTCTTTATGAGGACATTTCTGTGGCACCATGCATCGCAATGAAAGAAGGCTCAATCATTCCAGCCAGCACACATTTCTCTCCATTGTAAAGTTATGGGACATTCGTTGTAATGTCAACAGCCCCTTTTACATAACATTATGGCTTCCATACAACTGTTTTTTGGGAAACCAGTATCTAGTTGTTATTGAAACTCTTCCTGATTGGCTGCCACTTGTTTTCCATCTCAGGAGAGAAGCTGTGGGAGGTGCAGTGTGACTCCCCAACCTTCACAGTTGCCTGGCACCCTAAGCGCCCCCTGTTGGCATACGCATGCGATGACAAGGAGGGCAAGTACGACAGCAACCGTGAGGCGGGAACCGTCAAGCTGTTCGGCCTCCCCAACGACTCCTGAGCAGCAGGGGCGCCGTCGACCGCTTCATTTAAACCCTCAAGTCTCCATGTCTTTTACCATTAAAAAAAGAGTCCTGATGCGTTGGCGTGTACATAATCACTGGAGAGCTGGTCTATATTTTGTAAGAGGAGAGGGGGAAATATTGCCGTTTTAATTCACATCTTGTCCCCATCTTTACTCCATATCAACATTGAAAGATGTCGATGTGGAGTAAATTTGTAAAGCTAGCAGTAACGTTTTCTCATCACCAGAGGGCGCTGTAGTATCATTGCTGTGATGATCTTCAAACATTTTCTATACAGTTTAAAACTAATTGCGTCAATGTTGTATTTTTTTGTAAAATATTCCATTCTTTTTTTATAGAATAACGAAATAAAAATGTTCGATTTATAAATGACCTGTTTGATTGTGATTTTGTTGTAGACTTGTATTTAATGTGTTCGAGTGTTTAGATATAGTTAAGGTTTTTGGTATAAACATCCCTAATTTGAAAACAAATGGGACACAGCTGGAAGTACTGATCAGGAGAGTTTGGGACTCAATGATAGATCTTTACAGGAGATGTAAGAAAAAGATTGCTCTAAGTAATTACCGTGGTGTCTCAATATTCCACGGCCTATTGGAGAGGAAAAGCCTGCCTTGTTCTTATGAAATAGAATAGAATGAAACTTGACTGATTTACCATAGCCTACATGGCTCAACATTAACATGCTTATTAAATCATTGTTAAAGGTTAATTTCCCAGACACTCGGTTCAGACTGTGGCTCCACCCTTGAGTGTGCTAACCTCTTAGTGTCCCAGGTTTGATCCTATGCTGCATGTGCTTCACTCTCCTCCAACCCATTGTCCTGTCCAAAACGACAAAAAAGATCCCTTACAAATATTGAAATAATATAAAATATACATTTGTATAAATATACATAAATCATAATATAAATGATGGGTCTATAGAGTGCTACAGTCGTTTACTACATGCTTTGCTATAAAGAGCATAGCCTCACACTGCATAGGAATGAAGCCTTTTTTTCCACTCTTAACAAAGGGTATCATAAATATTCATATTCATGTTTCAACACCTGCTTTGGCAGCGGGCCACCCACTGAGCGATATGAGCAAGCGAGGTAATAAATCGAAGCAAATGTGGCGTTAAATAGATAAATATCACCTCATACTCCATACCATTCTACCATTCATCATCCAAAGACTGACGTGTGATTAATTTGTTATTAATGACTTATTAATGTGTGTTTAGAGGGATGAGGTCATTCCCACAGGGCTGGGTGATGCATCTCTTCACAGTTGCAGACTTATGAGGAATAATATCAACCCAGAGGTTAAAAGTCAAAAGCATTTGTTGACACAGAGGAGTTGGTAAACAGTGTACATTTTGTTAACTTCTAGTTCAAGTTTTACCAGAGATCCTTAAATTCTTACTCCAGTGCCAGGATTTTATTTTTACATTTGGAAACAGTGGCAACCGAAAAGGTCTAATATTTTTAAAACAGTACATCTTGACCTGTAACTGAGACTAATTTTAAGTGTTATTATAAGTAGTATTTATTCAAGTATTATACTGAGATACATTTAAAACAACTGGCCCTCTCTTTGGGCCCGTTCAATCCGAATTATGCAAACCATAAGTCCTTGCATTTGAATGTGCTTTAACCATTTAAACAGGTTAGGGTAAGCATGCCAGAGGATTAGCTTGTCACCAAGCAGGCATTGAGTTTGACTGTGGATCGATACATTCATAACCAGCCTCCATCCAAAGGGGGGAATCTGTGTCCTGGTTAGGAGGAATCACTGCAAACGTGAGCCGACTACTGATCATCAATTCAGGTTGTCGTGACAAGGTGTGTGTGTGTGTGTGTATGCATCTGCAGAACAATGTTTTGATTGAGGGATTTTAATTGCATTTAAAAAGGAAAAGGAAAACATTTAATATAATAGAGTATATATTTTCCCTATCCACTGCCGTTTAAATGTTAATTTGCATAATATTGAACCTTTTACTAAATGCGGTCTGTAGCAGGGACATCACTTCATGATGGCGTTCCGTAACGTTTAACCTATGGAACGTTCACAGCTGCCCTTGTAGAGCCGTCGGATGCAATGACCTCAGAAAGGTTATCCCTATTTTTGCCCCCAACCATTAGGACACTTACAGGAGAGAAGCCGTTCGCCTGCGACCTGTGCAAAGGCAGATTCACCTAGATGCATATGCTGTCCTACCACAAGAGGTCCCACACAGGTGAGGATTTACATTCCCCTCCATACAGATGGTGTCCGGAGGCTGTGCTGCATGTATACCAACCTTAGGTTTAGAAGGGTTGTTTTTTGGAGGGGTGGGGTTTGTGCCAATGTTTGTTACATTGGAACACACAATGAGAGAGAGAGCGAGAGAGACATAAAAGGGAAAAAGTGACAGACCAATGATAATGAGAGTAAGACAAAGAGAGAATAATGTAAAACACACTTCTTTTTTTTTGTTAATGAATTGTTGCTGACTTGTTGCCACTTAAATCTTACAATGTTTGAGTGAAACCTTTTGGTAGGACACAAGTCTTTTGGAGTTAGCAATAATTGCAATAATTAGTATTATATTGGCATTGAATTTCAGTATATTATTTAAATGCCTAAGCAACACACTTTTCATTGCCAATACACCCAACTTGAGGGTGTATCACAATAGGGGATTGGTAATCTTCTATTCTCATCAAGACGGTCAACTCATGCCAAAATATATATCATCACTTTCTGTGTGTGTGCATGACTTTGTGTGTGGAAAGAGACAATCAGATCATTCGAAAACCCCAGCCAACCACTTCCTCCCGAAATGACCAGTATCCAAGCAAATCCCTATCAGCCAATCAGATCGCTTGAAATGCCCAGCCAATCAGATCACTCGAAATCCCCAGCCAATCAGATCGCTCAAAAACCCCAGCCAACCACTTCATCCCGAAATGACCCGTATCTGGTTAAGGCCCCTCTACCCTCAATTGCAAAGACATTTTAAGGCATTTAAACACATGAGAAAGTCATGTGAGACACCCCTAGAATATTAGATTCTCAACTTTAGTCTATCATAACCATTGTTAGCTAAACAAAAGACAATTCGACCCCCACACAAAATAAGAAGCATGTAACAAAAAGAGTTATGTATTTCATAACTGTGCACATGCACAGCAAAAGCGATCTGTTTCTGATTCTGTGATTTGATCTACACAAATAGTAGTTTTAGTCAATCTGTGACTAAAAGTTTTAGTCACTCTGTGACTAAAACTCCCCGAACTAGATGCAAAAAACAATCAAGAACAAACTTCACTTTTTCTTTTTACAACCAAAAATGATCTTGCCTTTGTTGTTTTTGTCATCAAAGTTGTGTTTGATCGCATACAACCACCATAAACGTATAATCAAGTGTCTGGGCACCATTTTGCAACTAAACATGGTGTTTACAATCAACATATAGTAGCTAAGAGAGGGTTTCAGACGAAATAGGTAAATTGTAGAATTTGAGGCGGAAATTAAATCTTCGACTTTGCTGTTTTCCAGCTATATTCACTCTTACCAAGTTAATATCCACATTGATTATTTAACTTGCACAACAATCTCACAGGTGTTATATTTCTTTTAGAACCAAAATTACGTATGATAGCCCTTGCAGTTGTGGCGATATACTCCACAAAAAAACTCTGAAATAGGCCTAGTGATGAAGAGGTTTTAAGTACCCTGCTATTATTAGTAGCACTCAATGCCAGATATAGCACTACTATAGTTAGAATGTATTCAGCAATGATTGATTTTCAACAGATTTGAAAATCAAGTGGAGTGGATTTGCAGGCGTTGAACATGACATGATGATGTTTTTTTGGGGTAGAAGGCTAACATTGATTCATCAGCAGCCTACTGTAATTGTAAAATAAAGGGAGATCATCTAGAGGGTTTTTTTTATTTGTCAAATACCTGTCAAAAGCCGTCAAGAGTCAAGATTCAAGATTAGTCAAGATTATACACTAATTAAAACATACTTATGAATATTATTTTCCATTTCTGCCAAGTTCGTTCCAGTAGATGCCACTACATTCTACACTCCTTTAAGATGATAATTCAAAAACACACAAAGACACAATAGGATCATTTCTGACTCAGTGCACTTTGCCACAGTGATACAAATGTACAATCATTGTTATTCAGGTTGCAGTCATAGCTAGTGGTTAGCATATTCTTGCTTGATATTCAGTGTTATTGTCACAGCATTTTATGTTTAGGTGGGAGTTTTTATTGTGGGGAATTTGTCCCAAACACAATTGGTACAACACTTGCATATTATAATATAACAATGTCTTAAGTAGTAACAAAAAGGTCTAACCTGTTTGACTCCTTTCCTTTGTTATAATCTGCTGCTTGTTCATAATGTGCAATTGCCTATTGGAACAAAGACTAAATATATTAAAATAACAGCATGCCGCCTTTAAAAGACGGCATCAGCAAATGGACCCAATTAAACATTGCGATTCGGACCCATTTGTGGACCCATTAGTGGACACCTCCTCCATTCCAGATGATTCCAGCTCCATATTGACCGGATGCTCTATAATTGATCAGTCAGATTGGTTGATGAAAATCTTTCATTCCTTCTCACTCCCTACCCCTCTCCCTACATGTCTTGAACAACCCAGCATTGGATTTAGAGACACCTTAATCCACTGGGGTCTAAATCTCTCTATCTGATAGCCGCCATTCTCACAGGTTTTATTGAATGTACTAGTACACTCATGGGAGTCACATGCTGATAGATATCTGCAGGGGACAAAGAGAAATACCTAGAAAGCATTTATATTACGGAAACAGAGATGTGGGGACATAGAATGACTTATACAAAATACAATGTCATTAGATGATAAATGGCTCAGACCATGTACAGCAGGAACATCAAACAAAAAGGATGGAAGAAAATGCAGCGTTATAAAAATGTATTAAAGGGCTGTAATAATGTTAGTTTATCGATTAATGAGAGAACACAATCATGAATTAGGCTACAGCAACCTCTCGCTGATGGCGTAAGACTCAATTAGTGACAACTGTTAAACATCTGTTCAACAGCAGATCTGAGCCATGAAATGACACCAAGCAGTGCTCACTGTCCCAACTCTCTCTCTCACACCATCTCTCTCTCTCTCTCTCTCTCTCTCTCTCTCTCTCTCTCTCATTTGATCTTTCTCTCCATCTCTTTATCTATCTTTGTTTATCTGTCTTTTTGTCTTTCTTACTTTCTGTCTATTTCTCTCTCTGTTTCTCTGTGTCCCTCTCTCTTTCTTTCTATGTGTGTATGTATCTCTATCTCTCTCTCTTTCTCGCTCTCTCTCTCTCTCTCTCTCTGTATGTATCTATCTATCTCTCTCTCTGTATGTATCTCTCTCTCTCTCTCTCTCTCTGTATGTATCTCTCTCTCTCTGTATGTCTCTCTCTCTCTGTATGTATCTCTCTCTCTCTGTATGTATCTCTCTCTCTCTCTGTATGTCTCTCTCTCTCTCTCTGTATGTATCTCTCTCTCTCTGTATGTATCTCTCTTTCTGTAAGTCTCTCTCTCTCTCTCTCTCTCTCTCTCTCTCTCTCTCTCTCTCTCTCTCTCTCTCTCTCTCTCTCTCTCTC
>JAOPJO010000002.1:18469171-18484788 GCA_027123675.1 Molva macrophthalma
AGAGAGAGAGAGAGAGAGAGAGAGAGAGAGAGAGAGAGAGAGAGAGAGAGAGAGAGAGAGAGAGAGAGAGATACAGCGATAGAGATATAGACGGAGAGAGGGGGGGGTAGACAGACTGACAGACATAATGATAGAGAGAGATTATGCCTTCTGATAAGACATTTTACGTTTGATATTGTTTTCACTAGATCTGCAGAAATAGGCCAGCAAATGCTATTTTTTTAAATGTATTTAAATGATCAGTCAACCATACTATATAATATCAGAAAGTAAAAAGAAGTAGGCTCGAATTGTGTTGAATTGTGTTATTCCTACATTTTATGGCGCACTGATGAAAAAAATGAGAAACTGTGGAGAACAGAAATCACAGTTATTTCCAAGTGACTGTCATAAATATAACTTCAACATTGTATGTAACGTGATAAAAACGGCAGAGGATTTGTATCTAGTTGAACAGGCACTTATAGTTAGCTCTTTAGTCAAGAAAGTGAGCACACTGAAAGCGAGGGATTTTCCATGTCTTACAGAATCAACAATATAATTATCATCACAAAGAACACAGGGGGACTCAAAGGTTTATTTATTTTTTGTATCTTTTAATTCCGAGAACACTTAATGACATGTTGATATCCGTTATAAAGCAAAACGCTTAAAGGACGATTTTTCTTTTTTTAGAGATAGAGGGAAAATCGGTATTGATATTCTACAAACATCGAGACAAAAATGAAACAAAATCAAATACAACATGAAAAACATTATAATAGCATATCAATATCTGTAGAAAGAAAATACACATTTGAAATGCATAAAAATGACCTTTCACAGGCCTTATAGCCTATAGCATAAAAAAGCATGCAAAGTAGCCCGTGTGCATTAATTGATATAAAGACAAACGCATGCATGTCTTGCTGTCAATCTAGGGTGTTCTACATTTGTCAGTGGAAGTTAACGGAGTGTGCACACGTTTGGCATTGCGTCCACTGGTTTGTGCTACCTATGGCATGATATTCCGTTCTCCTACTTAGACCTATGACTATGCATGGCTTGTCATACTGTTAGACTTTTATATTTTGTAAATGTACAAAAGGCTAAAGATAAATATTATATCTGATAATCAATTATATAGGCCTATGCAAATGTGAATATAGGCCTACATAACATACAACATATTCTTAAATAAGCAGGCCTGTATTGAGTTGTATTCAGGAGTTTTAGAATTGTAGGCTATTTCAATGGTTTACTTAACGTTCATGACAATGCTCATGCTTTGAAACGATAAAAATACAAATTTTTACGTTAAAAAAATGTTTGTTTGTTTTGGTGTAACTTTATGATCATGCACTAGTCCTTCGTCTCCGCGTGGGAAACGATACGCCCTGCCTTGTTTCATTGAATTGTATATTTTACTTATTATGTGTTTGTTATTCAGGGTAAAAGGGGTTTAACCATCTTAGTTAAATGGACTGAATGGACGTGTTAAACAACGTCGTCTGTTGGTTTCTGAATGTTGATGGGAATAGCCCTTTGCGTTATTAGGCTGTTTGTATTTAAATGTCAATTTTTTTCTTTCGAAAACCCTTTCGCGATGTTTTCTATAGCTTACATCAAGATAGTTCAAGTTAAACAATGTGTGTGTAGAAGGCTTATTTCATTCTATAGAATATAGTATAATAATAGCCTACTAAAGAATGTCAAGAATATCAGCGCTATAGGATACCTGAACCTATCATTTAGTATTAAGTCAATAAGAAACACTCGGGATGCTCTATAGCCGACTATAACTATAACTAGTTTATAACAAGAACGATAACCATAACTATAACAAAGTTTCCTACCATTGCAGTCACCTTTGCTTCCTTCTTCGTCTCACAGTCCATTGTCTCCACTATTAAAACAAGGAAGCCTTTAAGTTGTGTGTAAACTATCTACTAGTTGTGTTACTGTTGTTTACACCAATAGAGTTTGGCAGTATAGGCCTACTTAAATATGAGTCTGCATCGTCTAACGCTTCCCGTACACACGATAGCCTATAGTCAATATATTCTTCTACAAATGAAAACACCTTTCCGAAGCAGCCATCACATTTCAACTCTTTATTCCGACCGTGCCTTATCAGCCGTCAAACAAGATATACAAAATACACAAACGTTTGTTTTTTCCTCTTATTATAACAACTTATAACCGTGCGTCATTTCGAATCTACTATAGACTTGTTCAGAACATTTTTAAAAACTAGAAGGATTGAAGAAGAAAAACAGCTATAGTGAGTGGTTCTCTCCGCGGCTATAGTGTTAACTTTCCCCGTCTTTGTCCTATCATCAAACTCTTACTTTGCGCTGTTCTTTAATTCCATATTTTTTAAATTCCTGATCATTACTTTAGTCTTTTTTTCCTACTTGTATCTATCCATCCCTCCCTCCCAGCAGGCAGCATGGCTGTAATTGACCCCATGCAGGCTGCTGTTAGTTGACCTTTTCACTGCTGCTCCAAACATGCTGTCATTCACTGCAGCAGGACACAGCTGGTAGCAGGCAGGCCCATGAATATATATGCAATCACCAAACACACACATAAATACACACACACACGAATATGCGCGCATATGCTAAATTATCCCTCCCACACACACACACACAAACACCATCAAATAGGTTTGTATGGTAGCTGGGTCCTTTGGGTATAGACTAATTTTGTAGTGAAGTGAAGTGTAATCTGGCAAATGGAGTAGTCAAATACAGTGGGTGTGTCCGCACATCAATCTACCACCCAATCTGATTGGACAGACCATCACACTCTCTCTCTCTGAGAGAGAGTGTGATGGTTACGCTAATAAAAAACGCTAATAAAAAACAGCTAAAGTATATAATATTTACTGTTTGGCTTCTCTGAAATTATTTATTATTGTATATACTCACACACACACAGACCAATATGCTTATCTAAATTAATTCAATTCAGCTGCATGTAAACACTCATACATGCAAGCATCAACACATACATACATCCGGCATGGCCACTACTAATGTGCTAATCTGTTCCAGCGCCAAACACACACAATCTCTCTCTTAAGCAAGAGAGAGATTGTATGTGTGTATGTGTGTGTGTGTGTGTGCATGCGTGCTTGCATCTGTGCATGCCTGCGTGCATGCGTGTGTGTGTGAGTGTGTGTTTGTCCGCCACTCCTGGAGGTATAATTAGATATTGGCTTCAACAGCACCCCTCACCCTGGTATAGAGACCAGCCCTTGGGGTAAAGGTCCGGCTTAGCCTGGTAATGTGTTAGTAGCATTGTAAAGTTAGCACCGGTCTCGCCTAGGTGCCAATACCAATCTGCCAGTCAGTACATGCTAGGTTCAGTGTCAACACTGTTAGCACAGGCTATGCTATCTACTGTTACTGCCAGTGAGGCAGAGTGGTCCAAAATGTTGGCACTATCACAGGCTTTTATTGAGATTAGAAAAAGTATAGGAACACCTTTCCTCGCATCGAGCAATAGTCACAATATAGAAAGAGGAGTCACCATAAATATGGAGTAGTCACAAAATGGAAAGTCACAATAAAGATGGAATAATCACAACAATATATATTGATTAGTCACAATATATATTCAGTGGTCAAAATGTGAATACAATAGTCACAATATAGATGATGATAGATAGATGACTGATGATATCGATATAATATTTAGAATATGGGTAGAATAGTCATTATGGATTATAGAAAAGTCCCAATATGAACAGAATAATCAGAATATGAACAGAATAGTCACAATATAAATTGAATAGTCACATTGTCACATAACATAAAGGGGATTTCAAAAAGAGAAAGCTTATGAAAGCGGAGGTAGGAAGATATTTCTAATGAGAGAAACAGGGAGTGGTTTTATCAGGGTTTGTAATACAGTAGCTGGCTCAATCCCGAGCATCTATTAGAGATCCAGACCCAGATCACTAGAGCTGGACAACACCTGCAGCCCATCTCGCTGCCAAAGCTCATTTCCTGGGGCGAGGTGGAGGAGCCGGGGGTCTGACGGTGGAGATCTATGCTTTGATTACCGTTGACATCCCAAATGAACAGATCCAAAAACACAACACCGACACACAGGTACGGTCTGTTTAGGGATCAGGGCAAATAGACAAACATGTACGCATGTACACACGCACATGCAGACATGTTGAAAGCTACGATGAAGGGTAGGATAACATCAAATTAACTTTATTAATCCCAGATGGGAAATGGGGGTGTCACATCAGAAGTACATGACGGTTACATAAGAACTGCAGGCATAACATTGGATTCCCGAACCATTCGGATGGGAGTCAAACCACGAGAGCATCCATTGTTGCCCCACGGTAATCAAACCTGTGGTCCTGTAGCTACAGAGAGAGGAGGGGAGGATGAGAGGGATGAAAAGAGGAGAGAAGAGAAAAGGGAGGGGGGAGAAGATGAGGGTAGAGGAGAGGAAGAGGACATAAAGAAGGTAGGGGAGAGGAGGGGGAGAGGAGGGGGATAGGAGAGAGGAGGGAGAGAAGAGGACAGGGGCGGAGAGGAAAGCTGTGAACAGGAGAGGAATGGAAGCGAGAGGAGAGGGGGAAGGGGAGAGGATAAGGGAATAGGAGAAGGGAACAGGAGAAGAAAGGACAACAAGGAAATATCAGGTCAAGGATCAAGGATTAAAAAAGATGTAAAGTGGGCACTGGGTACACTGCCAGCCAATAGGGAGCGAGAAGGAAGGGAGTGTATGGAGGAAGACGCTGGCTGAAGGATGAAGATGCCTGAGGCTCTGGGGGAGGAACACATTACATCTGTCCCAAAAGACCATAGTAACGGCCGTCCCATTAGTGCTAGTCATCTCCCAGCACAGACATCCGTCTCCTAGGTGACAGGACAAGCAGTCGGAAGTGCCCCGCCCTGATTTTTCCCAGCATAAATTATGTGAATGAAGTCATAGCTGGGGGACTTTTCATTTTATGGGACTTTTACAAGTTTTATTGTATTATGTCATACAGACACACACCATATACTAACATACACACACACACACACACACACACAGACATATACATAAACATAAAGTAATTTATGCATAGAAAGTCCCTGTGCAGTGTTTAACAATGAAGGGGGCGACACATAATGGAGATATTGTAATACATGTTTAATGCAGAGGTCGGGGGTTGATGCAGGGTCAACTGCTATAAAAGGGTCACAGCAGTGTTCTAAACTACAGAGCATTTCAAGGTCAAAAAGAGCTTAACCACTGATCTGTATAGACCAACCAGTACAGACTGTTACAGACTAGTATAGACCAGTATAGACCAAACCAGGCTAGACCAGTATAGACCAAACCAGTCTAGATCAGTACAGACAAGACCACAGACCAGTATAGACCAGTACAGAATAGGACAGACCAGAACAGTACAGACCATGTATAGACTAGTAGTATAGAATCGTACAAAACAGTACAGAGCAGAGTATAGACCTGCTCTGTACTGTAGTGTGGTCTACTGTTCTAACCTTGACCTTTCTTTGGTTAGCAGTTTCTATATGGTGATTGATTATCATTTGAACTATGTAAATGTGTCATTAATAAGTGTTATAACTAAAAACGCATGTACGAGCTGCATCATCCGATCATGAGGCACACACACTTCTACGTGTGCATGTTTATGCGTGCATGTGCATTAATGCTGTTAGGAGAGGTGACACACAGGTCTTAAAGAACATCCTTAACCCCTTCTCTCAGAAGATACCCATGGAGCGTGCGCGCACACACACACACACACACACACACACACACACACACACACACATACAAACTCCATCACCACCACAACACGCCGCGCCACATGCTGAGGGCTGATTGGTCCTGCTGGGGTTGAGGTTCAGTAGAGCTCAACACTCCCCCCACCCCGCTCAGCCCCTTCACACCAGCAGCACTTTGAAAGGGGATAGCATATACTGTATTATTATTATATTATAATTATATTATTATATATATTATTAGTAGTAGTATATGATGGGCAATAACTATGCAAAACAGTACATATGAAAATATATAGGCAGTCCATTTAATGTCGAGACAAATAAGGCCCCATTTATCAGAGGAAAGGGCAGGACATATAGAAACAAACTTCAGTCCACAGCTCCTACCCCACCAACAACCAGGATGAAGCTTCAGAAGTCTATTTATCCACTTGTGGAAACGCAAAGTACTCCAATAAATCTAGTGGTGAGGTTGTAATTTGCAACCAACGGAATACCCCAGCCAAAAGACATATATACACAGATGCCGCATTGGCCTTTGGATCGTATGTCAACGACACGGCAAAATTGGAGAGGCCAAGACTGGCCGGTAAATACTACAAGAATTATATTGTAGTATACGGGGGAGCTATGCTTTTTCTAGATAAGACACACTATTACGTTAACATTTCTGGACCAATTTAAATTAGTCTTTCAAGGGTTTATGATCTAGGTGGAGTAAAAAATAGTATATATATATATTATATATTTTATATAAAATATATCTAATATGCTTTAATATGAATATATTAATGACTCTTGTAATCAGTTGAGAAATATAAACATTATAGTGGTTTTTATCCAGAAAAGACCTCAGCTCCCACGTTTACTTGTATTTTCTTACGGTCTCTGCTTTTCAAAGATAGCAGCGCGATGATGTATCGCAGCAACGGGTGGAAGCAGTCAATGTGTCTATGTATATATGTCTATGACCCCCACCCTCACCTCTTCCTTTCCAATGACGTAGGAGATGCTACGGTGGCCTGTACTGACCTGTAAGGGGCCAGTATTCCAAAATGATGTAATCGGCTATGACAGCATCGAGTAGCCAAGTGTCAAATGATGGGGTTCCTTGATAGATTTTTAAATTGTATGTAGTTATTTAGTATGAAAAACTATAGGTGCAAAGTTTGTTGTGCACTTTTCTTGTGCTTTCCCTATCTCTCCACCTGTCGGCCATCTTGGATTGTCTGCTTCCAAACAAAACTAAAATGTGTGTGTGGCCAAATTAATCACCTCCCCCGGCTCAACTCCTCCCCTTTCCCAACTCAACACAAAACAACGAATGCATCAAAACAAAACAAAACTTAAAACATGCTATTTACACCAAAACATATTGCTCTGGTTTTACACAGTTCAGCATTGCATTTTGTATCTTTAGTATAGAAGCTTCACCACAATAGGAAATGTGGTGAAGCCAAACTCCCTTGGTCTTTCATTAATTTATTCAATTTATTTAGCAAACACATTTATCCAAAGCGATATGTTCAGCATCCAGAGTCAGGTCATCTTGCTCAAGGATGACTACAGGTTAGGATATGAACATTGGGGGTTGAACCCTATACCTTTTGACTGGGAGTCAAACACCCTAGCCACTGTACCATCCGGTTCCCTTCTACACCAAGCCTGTAGTGAAAGCTAGATACTGGCACGGTTTAAGGTTGAATTCCCAATTTCCCACACACAACCCATATGTAGTTCCAATATCTGAAAACATCCCCCATGTAGGAATAACTAAATGGCTTTTATTTGTTGTTTCATTGTATCGATTTGTTCATCTGTCCTCAACACTCTTTTCTGTACTTGTAATACAAGCAGGGCTGACGGACTGGGGGTCTAAGTTGGAAAGCCTTGGGGGGGCCCAAGGCAGAGGGGGGCCCATGGGACATTTAGATTTTTTTTCAAGTATTTTTTGGTTGTTGTTCAAATAGTTTAACTAAATTTCATGATGAATATCGATCTAAATGCAAGCTTAGCGTATTAGTTTAATAAATTGGTATATTATTGTATTCCAAAAAAGTAAAGACTGCTGTGAGTACTCTGTGAACACCCCTTGCAAAAAGTGCAAAATGGTTCAGTCCACACAGCCTCGCACCTTGCTTACGGTGAGACTTTTTTATCTGGATGGAGATGCGGCAATATGTTACCACCACAGTTAAAGAAATTTAAGTCTGGCTCTCAGAATAGAAAGGAGAAGAAAGACCCCTGTCTTTTTTCGAAGTCAGGTTCTGACAAATTTCTTCTCAAAGAAAGGTGAGCACAAACGTTTAAACACACAAGATGAAACCCCATTCTTAACTGCCGTTACCTCCGTTATCTTTGCTAAAACGAACAGACAGGGACTTCTTGTATATAGGGCCCAGAATTTGGTGCTACGCCCCTGAATACAAGTACTAATGCAAGTACTAAAACAGTACTAAAAATCTGCTAAAATGACTTAATAGTAAATAGTCATTTGAGTTTCAATAGGAGTTATTTTAGGGAGAGCGACAGAGCAGGAGGACAGGTAGAGGAGACAGATGGCTCCCAGGGGATGGCATCCGGTGTCATCTTCCATCTTATGAGTACTCTGAGGTCTTTCCAACTTGGCTATTCCTCCTCCTCCTCCTCCTCCTCCTCCTGGTCTTCCCTCCGGGCCAAGACCCCCACCCTGGCAGGAGCTGCTTAGCAGACCCCCGTATGATTTCAATTCAATTCTGTATTCTTACAATCTCATATTATGTATATACTATAGAAATATTTATTTCATATTAATTTGTTCTTCTTTTCATAGTATTATTTGTGACCCAACATGCTGTTCTGTTATATTATGTGTGTCCACCAAGCACTTATTTATACTTCTCAAGGTTTCCTTCCTTTGTCCACTGGGTTGAAAGGAGGGCTAGGGGTGATAGTGTCATCCCATTTCTCTGACGCCACAATCCTACGCAGAAGGAGCTTGGACCGGCAACCCCACGCTTGGAAGTCAAGCGCTCTGACCACTTAGCCAAAATATTGTATCCATCAGGGTTTTCATTTATATAAAAAATATATATATTGCATTTATTAACTCCATGTGACTTCCTGTGTTTCCAGGGGCCACCAAGGACATGGGTAAGATGCTGGGGGGCGAGGAGGAGAAGGACCCCGACGCGGCCAAGAAGGAGGAGGAGCGGCAGGAGGCGCTGAGGCAGCAGGAGGACGAGAGGAAGGCCAAACACGCCCGCATGGAGTCGGAGAGGGAGAAAGTACGACAGACCATCCGGGACAAGGTGAGGAAAGCTTCTCCAACCAACCCCACATATCTCCTGATCTTCTTCAAAAAACAGTACTCACATAATCCAATCTAATGCAATCGACCAACAGGTGATATTCTGTATACATACTACAAGCTTCTGACTACAAGCCAAACAAGGTTCCAAAAAGGACTGCCGGTTTTGGCAAACACTTTTGTGTCTAGCACATGTTCAAGCTGAGGGAGGGGAAGTCATTAGTGTTTGGCTGGGCAGGATTTTGTCGGAGCTGAAGTCCGGACTTCCTGTGGTCAGACTCATGTCACATGGTTACCGACATCAGCAGGGACTCACTGCACAACCTGTAACACCCCACTGATCACCCTCCCCTATCTTGTTCGCCTCACCTGCCTCACTCCTCCTCTCGGCTATCTCCTCATCCCTCCTTTCCTCACCACCTCAACCCACGCTCCCCCCTCCCCCCCAATCCTGACTCCTCTAAAATCCCTCCCATACTGACCTCCCCTCATCTCCCCTCCTTTACTCCTCTCCTCACCTCTCCTCCTCGCTCCTCTCCCCTCTCTGACTCCTCTCCTCTACTTACCCCCGGACCCTCCTCACCCCTCTCTGACTCCTCTCCTCTACTTACCCCCGGACCCTCCTCCCCCCTTCTCTGACTCCTCTCCTCTACTTACCCCCGGACCCTCCTCCCCCCTGGTCTCCTCCCCTGCAGTACGGGTTGAAGAAGAAGGAGGAGAAGGAGGCGGAGGAAAAGGCGGCCATGGAGCAGGCGTGCGAGGGCTCTCTGACACGCCCCAAGAAGGCCATCCCAGCGGGGTGTGGAGACGAAGACGAGGACGACGAAGAGAGCATTCTGGACACCGTGCTCAAGTTCCTGCCCGGGCCGCTACAGGACATGTTCAAGAAGTAGAACCACTCTGTATGTACGCCAAAACAAACACCCCGACGCCCAGGGGAGCCTTTCTGGTCTAGCCTAGGCTGGGTGGAGGGGAAGAAGGGGGATTCAAAATATATATATACAAGGGGGGGATGATGAGAGAGAGAGCTTGGGGTTGGTTGGTGCATGGGGGAGATGTGTTTGTTTAATGATTACAGCGGGAGGATGGAAGATGAACAGGGTTTTACTGACAGTGGGGTTTGGGGATAGCGCAAAAGGTTTCTGGGAACATAATTTAGAAGGCTTTACCACAGAGATAGAGGCTACACACACTGCCTTTCTAGAAAATCGTATTTGTCCTTTGTTTTTACTTTTTTTGTTTTGTTCTTTTTACTTCCATTTTGTACAGAAAGACAACGTGTTGTCGCGATAGTGACAATGCTAGCTAACTCTTTCAGGGCACCGGCGTTGGCGTTCGGGTGATTCTTGTGTTTCACACTTAAACATTCCTAAAACAAATGACACCACACATCGGTCAGGTCAGCTGTTTGACTGTTGTGGTCATCCCCCATGTGTAAGGGATTGGTGCAGAACGGCATTCTGGGAAAATATTGTGAGTCCTCTTGCTTATCGTGTGTTTTTTTTAGAAGAGAGAAAGAAGAGAAGAAAGAGAATCGCACTGCCGTTTTGTTTCCAAATCTATGGGACATTTTGATTTTATTTTACTGCCAATTTTCTATTTTTATAGTAATCCCTGGTGGCTGATCTCTGTCTTGGATGATCGTAAAATCCATGTGCCTTCATATCTTCATCTTTAGTTGAGGATTGTCACTGAGGGTGTTACTAAGGATGCATGCACGTGTCACATCACAGCTTAAGTCAGGTCTATGGGTGTCACGCACATGATGTGATTAATGTCTTGTTGACAGAGAAAATTGCATCAGCGTAGGGTTGGAGGAACACCATCATAGTGATTGCTATGTTTAGGTTCTCCTCAAAGACTTTAGAAAAGGCGTGAAGAAGAAGAATCCTTTCGATAACCTGCTGTCAAATAGAACTCAGACATGGGATGGTCCATAATAATTTTCAACAATATATGAACACCTTTCAAAGCCTTCACGTATGCCCCTTCAGGGGTGACTTCTACAAATATTCAACTCTAACCCTTTAGGAAAATGTTCGATCCAGTTTAGCTGTTTACACTGCCATATTGCCAGACTTCTAAAGCTGTTTCCCAAGATTGTGTCACCCGCTTATGGACCAATTTCTATAATCCGAAAAAACCAGGAAGGTTAGCTCAGATTGTTGAAGAACTTTCCCATCTTCGTATCCCGGCAAGGGATGTTTACGATCACAAATGTAAATCTTACTTAACGTCAGACATATTTACCGTTGCATGCGTTAGTGCTGTCCCATGGACAATCAAAACACAGGAGGTGGCTGTAGCCAGTACTTTACATGATGTCATTTCCTGTCACATATTGAGTACAATGAAAATGGTACATTAAGCACTTGACTAACTGATTCCTTACATAATTATTTTCTAGAAGTATGTCTGTTTTAGTTTTGATAAGCAATCTATGTATACACCTTAATTTTAACGCAAAACGTTGGTTTCAGTTTTCAGTTAGCTCAAAACACAGAGACAACCTTTCTTCCCCGATCAAGAGTTCCCCCATCTGATTTAAAGCCAGAACACTAAAACAACAGACATCAAGACCAAAGAAATACTAGAGAAACCAACTTATTTCTTTAGTCGTGATCGATGCCCCCTAGTGATCGATGCCCCCCCACATAACACTGACCTCTGAACTGTCAAAACACCTGTGAGGTGTATGCATTCAAACATGCAATTCAACTACTTTAAAGACCAAATACAAAGCAGATTAAAGGCCTATCTATCCAAATTTACTACATTCCACTCGGTATGTATATACGTATATACAAATAAAACAAATCTTTAGAAGTTAATTCTACATTAAGCCTCAAACAAGAGTATTGTATCGCAGTAAGTGCAACTTCTAAATTAGTATTTTTTATAAAGAGGAAAGTAAAAGTACTTCCACGTAATTTAAACCATTGAGTAACATTAGTGTTTGGTCACATGAAAATGCTATAGAATGATGTACATTTCTAGTAGGATATCTATACAATATATAGAGAAAGCATGATGATACACCAAGTACACAAAAAGAGGTAGTCATTCTGTAATTATATGGTGCGGTTTAGGTGCTTAGTTGATGGACAATATATGATCAATACATTCGATTGTGAAATAGAATAACCTTAATGATGAATAATACCGAAAAACAACATAATTCTAAGCACTACTGTTTTTCTTCATTATTTTTTTATTTAAATTGGTTTGATTTTCTAACTCAGATAGGATCTTTTCACTAGACAAAGCCATAATGTTTTAATTGCAATAATTACGTTAATTGTTTTAAAAATAAATAGTCCCTCATTGGAGTTAAATGTCATGTTTGTTGCCTGTACGAATATTTTTTTCTCCGCATATCTGTTTGTAAACCCTCTCTTTGGATATTTATACAACAGTATAGGCAAAGATGAAAAGTGTCTACATGTACTTGTATTTGTATTTGTATATCTATATGTATGTACTGTACATGTATATGTTTATGTGTGTCTCTTTCCTACGTTTTCGTGTTGTGTGAGCATTGAGGCTGCTCCAGTCTGCGTTCCATTGTCTTCGGAAATTATTCTGTGCACATGCGGACTGGGGTGCCATGTTAAAAAATTGAAAATATATAAAAAATACTTAACAAATTCCTATTCAATCGTACGCATGCAAACCTTTTGAAGAAAGACCGCCAAAAGACCATGATTATAATAAAAATAATAATAACTATAATATTATAGTATTAGTATAATATAACTAATACTGTGTCAGAATCCCTGTATCTCTGATTGTCTGCGTGCAACCGAATCTGTGTTTTTTCTATCCAGATGGTTATGGGGGGTGGGGTCTCGTCTGGTCTGGTCTTTGTCTTGTCTGGTCTAGTCTAGTCTACTCTAGTCGGGTCTGATCTGACTTAGTCTGGTTCAGTCTAGGTCTGGTATAGTTTAGTCTGTTCTTCTTTAGTCTGGTCTAGTCCGGTTTATTCTAGTCTAGTCTGGTCTAGTCTGGTCTGGTATGGGCAAGTCTGGTCTGGTCTTGTTTAGTCTAGTTTGGTTTTTAAGCTGGTCGTGTTTAGTCTGGTCCAGTCTAGTCTAGTCTGGAATGGCCTCAGCTTGGTCCGGTCTGGTTTAGTCTGGTCTAGTCTAGTCTAGTCTGCAGGGTTAGTTGTTGTTTTATTGTTCTGCTTGCAATCTTGTAAATTTTCTAAGCTATTAAAATAAACATTTAGATTAGATGATAATTTGGCTTGGAGTAGAATAGCTACTAGCTAAGGATTTTAAAATGATACAAGGGGATGTGCAATTAAAAAAAACACTGTATTTAGAATATTCACTTTTTTGATATTATAACCAAAATGTGATTTACTTTAATTTTGAGTGTTGTATCATCTCCGTGTCACTGCATTGTTCTCTTAGCTTTTTTTATTGGTATTTTGATTTGTTTTAACCTTATTGACTCCATACACAAGGCCAACCCGCTGAGGGGGTGACAGCATCATGGTCTTACAGCTCACCTCGGATAACCACGCAACCCTGAACATTTCCATGGAGATGATCCCAATCAGGGTGGGAAAACTGGGGAAAATTCCTAAATGTTCCCATAAATAAAGCCCCTCTGCCCCAAATCAAAGATACGAGGGGCAGGCTACTGTAGTAGGGTGTTCAACTCCAAGGTGAAAGTTCCTGAGTTAGTTCCCCCCATGTCCACAGACAAATCTGAAGGCATCCTTGCGCAAGATGCCCTAACCTAACCCCTACCTGCGCCTTAATCTAACATTAACTGTGTGTTACTTAGATAAAAGTGTCTGCTAAATAGTTCTACAAAAATAACTGCCCATGAATCGGAGCTGTAGTTCATTTTAGGCCTTTGCTTTTAGTTCAGCTGTAGGACAGCTTGTGAAACCCCCTCTCAACAGGACATCCTGTCAGGGCTTCAAAGCATGTGGGCTGCCTCGGTTAAGGGCTAAATACATCCTCTTCATCATCAGCATCCGTCAGTGATCCTATTCAGCCTCATCGCTGTCTTCTTTCACTCATCGCTGTCTTCTTTCACTCATCAATGTTTTCTTTCACTCATCAATGTCTTCTTTTACTCATCGCTGTTGCATGAGATTGTGTAAAGAACTTACCGTGTGTTGGTTTGAGTTTAGTATTCATGGTTTCTATATTTTATTTCTATATTTTCTATATTTTATTTTGAAGGCGGAGAATGGTTAGCTGTGTAGATTAGAATGATAGGAGCGTATCTAGTGGTTGTATTAATGGGTGTTGTATGAAGGCAATCGGTTAAAAGGGGGGAAAAAACAATAAGGAAGATTTAGGAGAAATAAAAGAAACAAAGTCCACTTTACTGGTGCTTCTTATGTTGACTTTAATCATGTCCCTATCCACAACAGTTTCTGTTGCATTATGGGTAATACGCATCAGACAAGTCCATCTAGTTGAAACTGATATTGACTGTTGATGTTGACTGTTTAAAATAGGTTTCAACAGAGGGTTTGGAAACGACAGATTATCAAGGCAGGTTCTGTTGCAACGGAATCAGAAATATCTCATAATACCGTGAAATAAACTATGAACTATGGACTGCCAAAACCTTTAAAAGAACAGCAAACATTAAGTCATTGGGCCTACGCACTACATCTACGCAAACGTTATTGTGTTTGAGGCGTTTGATTAATTTTCCTCTTGTTTACATCCTAAACATGACTTTGTATGATGCCTTGATGCATTGGCAATCACTAAGATAAGGAAATAGTGATTTTTACATGTAAAAATAGATGACTTAAAAGCTTTCCACTACATTTATTATACAAATGTATAATTTTAACTAGAACGGAAGGGATTTAGGGATTCAAGCAACACCACAAATTACTGCTATTTGCCTTCTTACCAAAACAAAAAGATTACGTTTAAGTTGAAAGGTTGACAGAAGTGAGGAAAGGGTCTTTCTTTTTTAAATTCAGGGTAAAATAATTTCAGGGTACAGAAGTTGACAATGTAAATGATGAGGTCTGCAAATGTTTCCTTTTTCTGCATGTCACGTATTCTGTGTGGATCCTATCATTGTAGAGTTGTCTCATCAACGGAACTGAATCATACTTTTTGGAAAATGAATGCATTAACAAGTAAAAAATAAAATAAAAAAATGTTTATTAAAGGCTGTTGTCAGAGCTATTATTGGAATGTCATGATCATCCATTTTATTGTTATGGCCACAGTTAAATAATATCTTAAGTTACATTAAACTGCAGTCACAGCGCCACCTCTGTTGAAACATTGGGTATTGCACTCTATCTATCTATGCATTATTAAACAATTAAAACAACTAAGTGCTGGTGTTAGTGGTTTTGAATATATCAAGAATAACATATGTTAAATTGATTCATATATTACATACAGGAGGGCAAACTTCAGCGCAGTCAGTTTTTGTGCAGTAATTCAAAAGTGAGGCTAGTGTCACCTAGTGGTCCGTGCAGGACATTGCATCATGGTTTGAAGCAGAAGCCATTTTTTTGGACTCGGGAGGCAAACACCACTAACCGCTAGACTACCCTGCCTGGAAAG
>JAOPJO010000002.1:18487132-18505952 GCA_027123675.1 Molva macrophthalma
ACACACACACACACACACACACACACACACACACACACACACAGACAACCACACACACACACACACACACACACACACACACACACACACACACACACACACACACACACACATTTATTTATATAGCTATTAGATGTACTTTCCATATATAATGGGTATAATGGCACTTTCTGTTTTGAGGGCCACATTTACGTTCTCGGATTAATAAAGTACCACCTTATCTTATGATCGAACTAACATAACATACTACTCAACATGCAACATGTGTGTTTCTGTGTGTGTGTGTGTGTGTGTGCGTGTGTGTGTCGGCTGAGCAAGCACGTGTACAGAACATGACTGTCGCTTCCACATACACATAAGTATGCATGTGTATGTATATTGTATATAATTGGATTTAGTACATTTTTTGCAGAAATATTACCCTGTTTTATACTTATTCCTTTCTTATATATGTTTCTTTATATATATATTTTTTTTTTCCTTTGATCAAGCATTTTATGTTTATAAAATATTGCGCCCTTAAAAAGGTAGTTGCCGGTGACTTAAGAATTTCAGTGCCCAGTCTGACTCTCTGGTGTTCCATGCGGCTGACAGTAAAAGACTTCAACTCAAACTATGGAGACAGTGTTGTGTGTACACAGAAAGAACATATGGAAACATGATATGGAGAAGATATGACCTCAGAAACGTGCACATGATAACAGAACTGTCCCCGCAACTGAATTCTAAGAAGAGATGAGCCAACCAGCCCCGCCTCTCTCCCTCTCTCATTCCTTAACCTACTCCGGACTTAAGTGTTTCCAAATGGACGCTACCAATAAACAGATTTTGTATTATTTTAACTTTCATTTTCATTTCCTATGTGCATTCAAAAATATTTATTTTGTTTAGTAGTGCTTCTGTATACATGCGTAGAACATTCAAACCTCAGAGCCGAATTCAATTCCATTAACACTAGATTACTAACAAAAACAGTGAATCAAGTCCTTTTCTAGTGTAAACATTGACAACATCACATATGGAACTTGTGTGCTTTGAACCACTAAAATCAAGGAATGTGGGAAAATGTACATTACAGTGTATCTACTATAACAATTTCCTACAATCTATTAATGTATTCATGTTAATGAGCAGGTATGGGGCTCATGGATGGTCTACAGTTTAGGCTGCAGATATACAGGTTCTGACCCAGAGCCTTTGGGACGCTACAGGGTCATGATTCTCACCTTGAGGCCCTCTGTGCGGTAGCTCTGGGCGATGCAGTGGAGTATGCCTGTGTACTTCCTGTGCAGCTGAGCGTCTGCCTGCATACGACTCTTCACCACGTCCGCCGGCGTCGCAGTCACCCACGAGATCGAACCTGCGGGTCGAGACCGGCAAGACGTTGAGTACTGGGGGCCGCTCGGGGGTCTGCGCGTCAGCTCGGTTTTATTTGTGTAACTCTTATTCACAGTGACAGTCTCAAAGGTCTTCACAGGCCCCACATTATACAACTATGTACCTTAACCCTAAACCCTCTAATGGGCTTAAAGGAACAACTCCCCAAATCAAGAGGGAAGGAAAACCTTGAGAAGGAACACAGAAGAGGATCCCTCCTTCCAGACTTATGATGATAGCATAAAACAACCACACAACCAAACAAAGGTATGCATGATTCGGTTCTCTCTTACGGGTTACAGGTTCGATTCCCTGTGAAGATCAACAGATGCTTTGAAGGTGAGGGATTAACTAGCTGAATCGCCCCCTCTTACCCTAGGATTAACACTAACATTTAACATCCCCATGACATGCCCCAGTCTGACAGTGGAGGATATATACAGTCTTAGAGGAGAGAGATATACAGTCTTTTCTGCCTGTAGCAGGCAGAAAAGCTTTCATATAACTTGCGTTAGAGCACTAGATGGACCAATGAAAAGCTCCCCTGGATGCAGTTAAGCTGCATTGTTTAACTTTACAAGGTAAATTAAAAGAAATGCCAGACTCCAGCAATCAGAGTTCATGCACATTTTCAGATGTAATACGCCAACATCTTTTTAACCACCCAATCATTCAGACCTGAGGGAGGACTTTCTCCTAACAGCGATAGGGATATACTAGCTCAATAATAATCACAAATAATGAAATCCATACACAAATATGCTAGTTATTCTCATACATTTTTGCCATCACAGTTTCACTTTGTGGATGTTTTTCACTGGATGTGATAGTGGTCTATCTTGGTCTGTGTTCGTAGACCAGATGTTGGAATAATGAATATGGTAATAGTTAACTGAACACAACATTTGGATTGTCTTCAACAAAACATAAATAAAACCCCCACTCTGAGGGAAACATAACCAAGGCGATGCTTTGTTCTTATAAAAACACATATTGGCTAAACCTCACAGCTGCTGTCACCATAATCACAGAGGAGCAGACATATTTCCACAGAATCACACTCGCAGAGAAATGGTTAAAAGGGACATGGCATCACAACATAGAGATGACGAATGGCAAGAAGAACAGGAGAGCAACCTTGTTTTTGCAGTTTTGTTATCGCTTCCTTCACTTGCTGTCATACCTTTAAACTGCCTTTCTTTCGAGAGGAGTTGGCGAAAGAAAGAGGAGTTGTTATACTGACTTGACTCAAGAAGGCATTTAAAAAATCTATCACATAGCTTGAGGGGTAGCATCAGCAAATAAGTAAGCTTTTTCTCCAGTGTATGAGATAAAAATGCACTAGTACAGTGGCACACACCGGGTGATCAACAAATCATGTCCTCCTATCCGGATTCCCCTTCTTGGAAACCGGAGCGTGAACACTCAGTAAACAGTAAGGCTAGCCGTCCTAGCCGCTTCTCCTCTGACATACTGACATACTGCACACAGCAGCTGCTGCAGGGCTCCGGTGTTTCTCTGGCACCTGATTAGATCTGGTTTACGGCAAGGGTCTCACGTGAAGTGCGCTCAGAGACAAATAGCCCCACACTACTGGGCTGAGAACCAAATACCGTCTCTCTTGGTCTGACCCCACTCAGGTCAGACCCACTCTAGTCAGACCCATTCTGGTCTGACCCCGCCATGGTCAGACCCACTCTGGTCAGACCCCATCATGGTCAGACCCACCCTGGTCAGACCCACTCTGGTCAGACCCCACCATGGTCAGACCCACCCTGGTCAGACCCACTCTGGTCTGACCCTGCCATGGTCAGACTCACTCTGGTCAGACCCCACTCGGGTCAGACCCACTCTGGTCTGACCCCACCATGGTCAGAGCCACCCTGGTCAGACCCACTCTAGTCAGACTGAATCAGGTCAGACCCACCATGGTCACACCCACTTTGGTCAGACCCCAGTCAGGTCAGACCCACCCTGGTCAAACCCACTCTGGTCAGACCCACCCTGGTCAGACCTACTCTGATGAGACCCACTCCGGTCAGACCCACTCTGGTCAGACCCCACTCAGGTCAGACCCACTCTGGTCAAACCTACTCTGCTCTGACCCACTTTGGTCTGTTATCATTACCTTTAGGATTTTATCATGAACAAGCTGTCCCAATTACCTATCAATCTATCTATCCATCCCCCCATGAATACCATTTAAATCTGTATACAAACAAATATATCCATGTATCTATCTATCCATCTATCCACCAATCTACTCTTGAATCCTAAAAACACCAGACAAACAGACCCGGGCCTGATGTGCAAGAAACATAAACCGAGGGATGCTTTGTTCTGATTAAAACCACATTATCGAGTTGGAAATAGGACCTAGTTGCTTGGAATTTTGCCGGACCATCTGGAGTGCAATGCTCAAGTGGAGAGGAGGAGAAGAGAAGAGAAGATACATTTGTTTTTAACTCTGCAGCAAAGGTTTTACATACAGAGATAAAATGATAAATGTATAACTGATAAATACATATAGTGTATAAAAGTATGCAGGTGTAACCAAAAGTAATCAATACCTCTGGTTTACAAAGGTGATTGACAATAAGGTTAAGTTGGGAAATATATTGCAATGTAACCTTTCTATACTTACTTGGTAAACAGTGGGACCGTAAATAGAGAATGTTAGAGAAAAACAGAACTAAGTTAAAGAGTAACTAACCATTTAACGATTAAACCACAGTTAAAACACTGCCACTGGTGAACTCTAGGTACTGCTGCCGGAGGCAGACATAATTTGAGAGGTAGAAAAAGAGATAGCTAAAGAGACATAGCTAGATGGATAGAGATAGATAGATGTGGTTTAATTTGATTGGCTTATAACTCCTGAAGGGGTGTGAACACCGGGCGCTTATTTTGAGGAAAGGAGAGAGAAGGAGCATGATGTGGAAAGTTCTGTGTAGTTGTTGTGATGGTTATTTAATTGCAGTTAGTTATTAGTCAGTTATGCTATTTAAAAAAAATCAGCACAGCCATATACTCATTAACATTTTACTAGTATCCACATACAAAAAAACAACCCCGAAAACCCTGACACTATCAAAGCAACCCATAGTGGCGTCTGGTCCTTTTTTTACCTGCGAGTCCTCCGGCCAGGCATATGGAGGCGGGGTGGGCGCTGGACCTGCCGTCGGGGCTAAGCAGGCCACAGAAGACGGTGTAGGGGATGAAGTAGAGCGTGTACCCCGGGACGTCCCTCAGCACCATGGCCCCGGCCCCCCGGTACAGCCCCTGGAGGCCCTCGCTCCGCAGAATGCTGCTCACACAGTGGATGGGCCCCCGGTAGGCACGCTGGTCGGCCACGCCCACCGCCCCCAGCTGGATGTTCCCGCCCCCTGCCGTGTTTCCCGCCAACTGGAGGTTCCCTGGACAACGGGAGAAGGAAGAGGCGTGGGAAATGTTTGTGTTAAAAGATGAAGACGTTTGGTTAGAGAAAATAACTTGTTTTGCGAAACAAATACAGTATCTTACAAGAGGGCTGGCAATCGTTGGATGATTATTATTTTGAAGAATCTCTGCTTTCTAATTGAAATGTCAATCTGTCTATTCTGATGTCGCTAACCTTGTATGTATTTGTTTAGAATTATTATTTTTGTGTTTTGATGTATTTTTATCCACACACACGTGCACACACACATGAACACATTTATGGGAATATATTGTTACTTTTTTGAATAGATTAAACAAAAACTGAAAAATTCACTCTGATAAAAAAGAATGAAGCTACTAAATGTTTATAATAATTACATATGCTCATTGTTTTATGGACCTATAAAATGAAAGGTATGAACTGGGTCAGAGTGAACTGCACGTGTGTATAAAGGTAGTTAAAGGCAAAATACATTAGCATTGCTTAAGCATACCTGTTGCTTGAGGGTTTCACTGTCCACATGTATCAAACCACATTGAACATTCAGAAACTACAAGCTGTTATAAAGTGTCCATATAGTGTCCATATCTATATAGGTATGTCCTGGACTGGACCACATGAAAGCTTTATTTTCTCTTACTTGGCTGTGCTCAGTTTAGTGCTTTGATACATTTTACCATAATTTATATTTCTACTCTACACACCAAGATCCGTAATCTACCACTTCTGTTCTTAAAATGGACGCCACATAAAGAATATAATGGATCATTTTACACATAGGTTACAATGCAAACAAACCATTTTTTTGCAGTTTGACAACCTTGGGTTAAGGGACAACACAGAGAGAAAGACAAGGACAAAGAGAAAGAGAAAGAGAAAGAGAAAGTGACACACACAGACAGATGGATGGACACACACAGACAGACAGAGACAGATGGACAGACAGGCACACACACACACACACACACACACACACACACCACACACCTGCTAGGACTGTCTGGGTCTGCATCTGCAGGCGGATCTTGACCAAGTCGACGGGGGCTCCCAGGCCTACCGAGATGAGACCGGTGAGGGCGCTGGCCACCGTCAAGTCTAGCATGCCGCAGGCCTGCAACTCATCGCCATAGCGATACTTGCTGATTAGCCGCTGGGTGTTGCTGAAGAAGCCGAACACCAAGGAGTTGTAGACCGTGACGCTGGCTAGTGGGAACGACATACCCTTAAAGAATCCTGCCACCTGGAAGAAACACAGGAGAATAGCTGGTTAGGACTAGTCACTAACTAACTAACTAACTAAAGACATGTCCTTAAAGAATCTTGCCACCTGGAAGAGACACAGGAGACTAGCTGGTTAGGACTAGTCACTAACTAACTAACTAACTAAAGACATGTCCTTAAATAATCCTGCCACCTTAAAGAAACACAGGAGACTAGCTGGTTAGGACTAGTCACTAACTAACTAACTAAAGACATGTCCTTAAATAATCCTGCCACCTGGAAGAGACACAGGAGACTGGCTGGTTAGGACTAGTCACTAACTAACTAACTAAAGACATGTCCTTAAAGAATACTGCCACCTTGAAGAAACACAGGAGACTAGCTGGTTAGGAATAGTCACTAACTAACTAACTAAAGACATGCTGGTACAAGAAACCTGTCACCTTGAAACAGGTTATTATTAATTAGGTAGGATTATGGCAGTTGTAAACCACAAGGAAAACATGGTTTCAAACGAGTTCATGTTTTGTACGAAACATAATGATATCCTGTGTGTGTGTGTTTGTGTGTGTGTGTGTTTGTGTGTGTGTATGCGTAACTATGTTTTCCTTGTGATTTACAACTGCCATAATCCTACCCAAAAACAAATATTGGTTGTAAAACATCGGAGTGTGGAATGCACAGATTAAGAAAGAAAAGACTAAAGAGAACATTACAAATAAAAGTGTAACAGACAGCGAGAGACAGGTAAAACAAAGAGAGAGAGAGAGACAGACTGACGGACTGATCAACCAACCAAACAGAAACGACGGACAGACTGACAGGGCAGATGGACCAACAAGCTGACTGAAAGACAGACACCCCGGGAGGAAGTAGTATTGCTTCTTACGGTTTCCTTCCTGTAGATGGTGAGGACACAGTGGAGTGTGTTCCTGTAGCTGTTCCCAGCTTGGAGGCGTGTCTGGTGGGAAACCACATTTAACCAGCGTCAGAAACCTTAAAACGATACTCATCATTTCAATAAAACTACATGAGAAATATTACTACATATTTATGAATGTATGATGCCACTAGGTTTTCAGAGCATTGGTTTGAGCACCATCCAAAAATATATATACAATATAACTATTTTTTGAAGTGCAAACCTATAAGAACAATCCACATTGAGGGCCCTCAGAATGAAAGACAAATGGATGGACATGTGTGTTTCCTAGCAGTCAATTGAGGTTGGCCAAAGTGAAAGCAGAAGAGCTTCTTACTACCTTGACCGTGTCCAGAGGGTGACCCACGACCACACTGGAGGCACCTGGAACCAAGCCATAGAGTTACATTTCACCTCAAATGCACCCCCGCTATTTAAAGACATTTTGATTTAGTATGTAGTTGTTTATTTGAACTGTAGGTGTCTAAAGCAAATTGACCAAACATCATAAGTTTGTATAAATCTATATAGCCCAGGACTGTTTGTTATTGGGTTATATTATTGATATTTTATTTGACATGTGTAGGCCTATGTCTTCAGGACGAATGCTATGTAACTGTTCTGTTGTATGAGACTATGTCCCCTTTACAGTCGGTCTGCAGGCCAATTTGAGGAGGTGTTTGTCAAAAACAGCAGTGGGAATCAAAGTTTTTAGTTTTTGTCTGGTGTTTAAATTCTCTCATCCCACACACAACTTGCAAAATGTGCTCGTTAGACTGCAACGTGTGGAAATGCACATTTTGTTGTGCATCAACTTTAAGCCATCAGTGCCAAGACTCCTTTTAAGCCATGGAGGAAGGAAACCATATATCACTTGCCACAGATTCTTCAAAGCGTTTAAAACTACGCCTCCTAGAGGATACCATCCGCACTTCTCTATACGTTCAGCATTCAGAATATTGAACAACGTCCACATGCAATACTGAAACTCTGTGATGCATGTAAACCACCTCAATATCAAATTCGTCCACGACTGAACCCTTAGCGCAATATTGGATACTCCTAGTTTTATTAGCCAATATGTATATCATAGTATGTATATCATTGGTTTTGGTGTTGGAGGGAGTTGGTAAATGTAACGTTACCCCCTATTTGTATGTAAGGACAGTGCATGCGCGAAAATCACTTTTAGATATATGAAAATAAATTTGAAGCACACCAGACATGATTATATATATCATGATTTTCCAATTAGCATGTCAACTCAAATTCAATCAGTTACAGTTACATTGCTTTACGTTGAGTAACACATAGCCAGAACAACAAGGCGTCAAGCGGGGGATTAAGAGGCTCCGTTGGGTCACTCACCGCCAATCCATCCTGCGATGAAATCGTCTAAATGGATAGAACTCATCTTTTGGTTTGCGGTGGCCAATTCCCTGTTTATGGTCAGACTCAAAATGCTGCTGAACTGAACGGCAAAACTCAATCGGGCGGAGAGTTGCGCTCTCTGAGAATGTCGTCAACAAAACGCCAGTTATTTGCACATATACACTAACTTTCAAAGCAAGTGACCTTATAGTTTGACTAAATAGGGAGGATGGTGGGTGGGGGGAGCTAATTCTATGCCATTGGTAAGGCAACCAGATAGTAGGCTCCGGGTTATTCTGACCAATCAGAGAGGCGTACTGGTGTACGGCAGCTATGCTGGCCAATAAGTGATGAGGGATCTGAAAATATATGGAGCAACATCTCTGTATGGAAATGAGCCATGAGGCCTTGAACTGAATGTAAATACACACACACACACACACACACACACGCACAAACACATACTTGTTCCCCAAGCATTACTAAATAGTTCCTTTCAAGAAATAGTTTCAAGGAACTGAACACAACAAAATAAATGTTACAACATTGAAAACAATTCCATATAACAAAAAAACAATATTTAAATGATAATTGTAACTGCTACCTATCCCTATAATGCACCGATAAGACCATTCTTGGATGGTAGTTAGTTATTAGGTATCAAGGACAGCAAGGATTCAAGATTTGCACAATTGAGGTCATAATGTCACCAGACTAAGTTGCAAATAAAAAGTGTATTTGGCAAGAGCACATAAAACATGAGCTTGCAGATCCGTCTGGTAACAGGGTTGGGATAATGGCCACTGTGACACAATGAAGTACACGTGGCCACGTGGGCATTGTTAAATAATAATATTGTTTGCTCTATGTATATGATTGACGTTTTATTTTGCGAACTATGAGTTTTCCAGCTTGGAAAGAAAGTGCTAGCTCTTCAGCAAATGTTACAAAAAGTTGACCAGGACCTTGGTAAAACTCCAATTTCTAGGTGTGTTACTATCCTTCTTCCGGAAAGCTACAAGAAGTAGCCATAGATAGCCAGAAGAAGACCCAAAAAACACAAACAAAAGATGTTAGATAGGACCCCAGTTGTCACTGATGGTGCTTCTGTGGGCAGAGAACAACGTATGGGGGAAGCCCCATTCTACGGGTTCTGACAGCTGGCAAGTGGCATATGAAACCTAGAATGATATAAATATTCATGAGATATAAATATTAATGAGTTACGAGTTCTGAAGGTGGTCATATTTATTCAGTTGGTTGTGCTAAAGGACCCCTCTTTTGTCACCTGTTGTTAGGTTGATCAGTCCTTACAAGCCATTGTGATGTCACAATTTGACGTTTGAGGACATCCCAAATGGATCGATTTTCAAACGGCTTGTAATCACTGATCAACCCCACACCTGGTGGTTAAATAGGGGCAACGGATAGGTCTCAAAGTCGCGACCTTTGTCTGCTATACAAATTAATTTGCAGGTGAATTTGGAGTTCATATAGAGGGTTAACTAGACCAAATCTCGGGTTGAAAAGCTGTAGACCCACCAACCCTACTCGTGTGTGTGCGTGTGTATGTGTGTGTGTGTGTGTGCTTGTGTGTGTCTGGGCTGCTCATGTTTCTCTTCAGTAGACGACTCCATGCGTTGCAACCGCAGTAAACTGTGTTAGATTACATCTGGAGTCATCACTCAGCTGTCATGGCAATGCTGCTGCATCCATCATCTCAATCTACATCACATTAGATCAGCCACAACCTAAACAAACCGAGACCTAAACTATATTCTACACACAAATAAAACTAATAACACACACAGACACACATATAATATAATATCATATAATATAATATATTATTATATAATAAAATATTATATCATATGAAAATGCATGAATATCTGTGGGCTAGTCTAGTTAATTCCATAATTGGGCAGGATAGTGTGTGTCTTGGTTGTTCGACCCCCAGCCAAGGGTACTGGGTTCGATCCCCAATGTCTGCAGCCTAATCTGTAAGCACCCTTGTATCAGCAGTCCTAACCCCTTACATGTTCCTTAATGACAATGTACTGTAAAACACTTTGGATACAAGAGTCTGCTCAATTCATGAATAATACATGGGACAAAAATGAAGCAGGAATAGGACACCACTTGAATATGGTTATGAGTTGGGCTGTATTTAACACTTATGTTTCATTCATATGGATGTTCTCGGATCGAGTCTGTTTTTCCTATGTATTTTAAGAACTATGGGGGTAGTTAATTCAGCTCTGAGAAGAGAAGACCAGAACATTCCTGGTAGATATCGTGACAAATAGGCCCAACATGATCTGTGCAATGCTTACATCTGGTAAACAGAACCAAACCATAACGACCATGGAATCGTTTGGAAGGGAGAGAATGAATGAGCGAGAGACAGAGAGAGAGAGAGAGAGAGAGAGAGAGAGAGAGAGAGAGAGAGAGAGAAAGAGAGGGAGAGGCAAAATAATGTAAGACTGAGATAGAGAGAACAATTGAATCATTTCTCATTTGCTATTGCAATACATATATATGTGGTCAATAAATATTTTCCACAGATTGAAATATTCAAGATGTTTTGTGATTCACAAATAATTAGTATAGAATGCATTACTTATTGTTCACGATTGATGTGACATGATTTGATTTAAACGGTTTAGCAACACATGAATGTCTGATGAATGCCAGAGAGTTGAAAAATAGTGAGAGAGGAATGCGATGCAATGTCAGAAAAAGAGAACTCATAGGGCAGTTTGAAATTAATATGAAAAGTAACTGACTGTCTCGCTCCTGCAATACATTTAACATGACAAGGTGACATTATTGCAGTGTAAGCTGTCAATTACTGAGACGAAAGTACACTTAGATAGACAGAGACAGGCTACAGGTTGAAAGACTAATTGATTCTACTGAAGGAGGAAACTACAGGTGGACAGCCTGCAGAATTGAGGGTACATTTTATCAATGTTGGAAGTAAATGTATATGGAATGTAAACAGTAGCAGCAGTACACTCTGTAGAATACTTGCTCCTACTAGCCTTGGCAGCATATCAGCACTTGTTGACAATGTTATATAAATGGTAGCCCAAAGCACGTGCAAACAGAAACACATGGCCGCAGGTACTAGCCTAATGGACTGATCTGCTCATGCCAGGCGGTCATGGTTGGCTTCTTGGTTGCGGGGACAGGTGCATGTGACATGGACAGCACATTAGCGGCCTGCCAAACCAACCGACATCATCTTGACAACCTCCTAGCAACCTCCTGGCACAACACAATGTGTGGTTCCAAAAACATCTTCAGGCCAAGCTACACTTCTGCCGCAGCACCTCTCTCTGTCTATACCGACCACTGCATTGAAGATTTCAGAGTCAGAGATTCTAAGAGAAAAAGTCGACCAAAGTGACTGATATGGTGTCCTTTAAAAGGTGAAGATAATGCGTGCAAATGAACATACATGCCATCTTCCTTAAAAAAGGATGCACGTCGCCCTCGGACATTGTGTGGAGAGGTGTACGTAACTGAGGCAGCAGCTTTTGTCTGTGGGTCAAATGTGCTCCTTATTTCTAAAGAGCCTCACAAGCAGTTCTACCAGAAAAAACGATTGATGGTGGATTGAGGGTGTTTGGTAGGCCTTGAACAGAATCCCATAGAAACAAAGAATCACCCTGTTTTGAGTGATTATAATGTGTAATGTTTTCACCAAAAAACTAAATACACCTTCAACACCTTCAACAACAGTCCAATGTTGATGTCCATTGGACTGTGGACATCAACAATTGCGTCCAGCCCTAGTGACTGAGCCTTCTGTGAGTTGAATCACACTCACTCAATGACCTCAGGTAGTCCTAAACATATTTACACAGGAACACAGACTCCAAAACACATCTGTTTTCCTGTCTGGTTTCAGTTACGCTCTCAGCTCCATAACATCAACATCATCAGAAAACATCAAATAAATAAACATTACTAACACAGTACTATCCACCTCATTTGTCATTCCTCCTTCTGCTTTCTCCTTCTGCTTTCTCATTCTGCTATTAAGCAAGGCATTCATCTATGTGTCCAGTGGAAAGGAGTGGAAAGGAGTGGAAAGGAGTCACAATTATTGAGAAATGTATTGACTCAATACATTTCTACACAACAAAAAAAAAAACATAGGGAGTTTGCATTCCACTGCAACTTCACAACATTTGGCTATATAACTGGTTGCCACAGTGAAAATAACGTTTTCATACCAAACTCAAAAGTGCTTTATTGTTACATTTGTTCTTACCTGTTAATTAACTGCTAATGTCAATGAATGGTTAATGAATGTACCCTTAGTGCAAATACGTGATATGGTGGTAAGACTGTGGCAGCCAGGATGATCATCTTAGACCTTGATATACAACAAACAACAAAAGACAAAGAATTATGATAAGAAAAGAAACCACCGAAATTGGTTACATCTGTGTCATAAAACACTCTGAGACGATGGAACAGGACGTGTTGTTAGTAAAGACAGTAAAGATGTAAAAAGCTGGAGTTAGAAAAGCATTTCGTGAGCTTAAGATCCGCGATACAAAGCACACACAAGTAGTAACAATAACATAATTAAATGTTATGCATCGCGATGCTACACTAGGGGGCAGAATAACGTAAAGTTTGATTGTGCAGACGGTCCATTAATTCCCTTTCTGTGCTGCGTTTCAATGTCACGGTTTCAATTACGGGTGACCTTTAGTCCAGCGTGGTACGAGTGCAGTCACAAAACAAGCGATTCCTATATATACTGTAATATATATAACCTGGCCTGTAAATATATTTGACCTTAGCTTGTCTACTGTCCTAATGTTTCGGATGCAGACTCTGCATGTGTTCAAGAAAATATGCTCAAGAAAAAAAAAAAAAAAGGCTATAGAATAAATAATATAACAATACAAAAGGATGCAAGGCAATATAAATAGGCCTATATGAAAACAGAAAAACAAATGAGGTACCAACACTGCTGTCATCCTCGAAAACATAAATCATTGTAAAAGGTGTGTGTGTGACGAGTATGGGACCAGAACAGACAGGGTGGGTGTAAGTGTAAAGTGTGTCTGCAAGTGTGCGTGCATGTGTGTGTCTACATGTATGTGTGCGTGTGTGCATTTATAAATAGGATATGTATGTATTGTATTTATTGTATTTATTTATGAACAAATCTGTCCCTATGAATATAAGTGTATTTTCTGTGTGAGTCGCTGTGTCTGTATGTTTATGTGTAAATGTAGACATAACTGGCAAGTGGCATGTCTAATCAATATTAATTACATAATTATGCTTTGCAAATAAACCAATGAATATATGCATGTGGGTTTAGCGAGGGCTGTAATTACAGGCCTCCATCGATATACCAAGGAAGGTTTACACAACCACACTATATAACATACTGGTTTGGCAGATTTTAATATGCTGATTTTATTTCCTGTTTGTGTTGGTGTTGTGAATTGTGGACGCATAAAGAAGACGAATACCAGAGTGGTGAATGCAAATGCAAAGAGGAGAACTTTATTGATATAGCAAATTGCAAAGGGAAGCTACCTACCGTACAAAATATACTAAATGAATACTGACAGATTCAAAACTGATTTTCTTTACAAAGGAAAAAACAAACAAAGGAGACCGAAATCACATTATAACATAATAACTATTATAACGCCTTGACCCTATTGGTGGACTATAAGTAGTGTGATAAAGAGTGTTGTATAACAGCATTATGTCAGTATTTAATCTGGTTTATCTAGCATTACCTTGGTGACCTCAAGCAGCCTAAAGCAAAACATAGATGTAATGTTAATAATAACTAATAACTAATGTTAATAATAAATAATCTGTTGATGTAACACCTTCATTACACTCTACACAAAGTAGACAAATATAAAAAAATACATAAATAAATATAAATGCGATAAATGTAAATAAATATAATAGGATTAAAAATACAGTAAAATTAAACCAGAGACTGTAAAATGATATTGAATTGCTTATCATTATACTGTCCCACTATCTTAACTGTTCTTAGCTCTTGCCTGCTACGCTCCTATGGTTAGTATCCCGCTAGGTTACTCTGTCACACAGGCTACTCAGGGAAGAGGAAGCCATCATGGAGTATGTTACAGGAGCCTACATGGCCACCCGGAGCGCACAAAGTAGCATAAATTCATTCTGGGCATCACTGCCAGTGGAGACAATCTGTTCCCTGGGTGACGGGTTCAGAGGAGTGTTTCCTTGGTGGTTGCTATTGCTTGATGACGTTCTGGCTACTACATGGCACAGTGTTGGTTTGTGTTGTATTGGACAATAAATACATACAAACATACAAACATGAATTGACAATGCATGTAAATTCTGTGCAAGAGGTTGTTGTTTTTGAGAAAAACATTTCAAGTTTTTGAGAAAATATGTAATTCTCTGTGTCTTGGTCTCTCTCTCTTTATATATTGTATTGTATATTGTATTATTTTATACAACACTCTCCTATCCTATGCTGGGCTAAACTACACTACACTATAGGTCTACTTACTATACTATACTCAAGTAGCTACAAATACATGCATCAATCACAAATCCTATTCTAGCAAAAGCTATTTATTTTTACCCAGTTCATTATGCAGATTTGCATGCAAAATAATACTTTATACTAAATTATTTCTGTTTGCTGCCCTGTGGACCTGTACCAAGCATTCCCAATGTACCAATTGATTAGGGAAGGTCCCTTATTGTGAAAATATGAAAGCAAATTAGAAAACAGGATGTCATTTTATAGTCTGCAGCCCCCCCTTGTGAGGAAAGCCTTATTGTGTCAGGTCCCCACACGACCATGAACAAACCGGTGTATTTTGCATTCAATAAGCCTGTTTCTCAGGCGGTCTGACCTACATATGGGTCTAGATCCTGGGGGGACACCCTACGGAGACCACTGTTGTTTCACAAGTTATTTAACTCAACTTGAATTTATGTTGAAGACTCCACAAGGAGTTTGGAAAAGGTGTGATTGTTTCCCAAAACAAAAACTACATTACCCATTATATGCTATTGATCGCCTCTTGTGGAAACTAGTTTTACACAGCGGCATTGTATTGTTTTGTATATATACTGTATGTGAAACAACAAACTAATTGGTACATTTCAGCTAGCAAAATTAGTTAATGTAATAGTAAGGGCAAATGGAACAGCAACAATTTAATTTGACAGTTTATGGCACATATAAATGTTCTTACATTGGATATATAGGGTAAAAGGAATTAAGTTATTAATTTAATTGAAACATAGTCAGTACCGAAATAATTGGCTACTTTGGTTTGACTGCAATAATTCATGAAACATTTCTGCTTTCCTTAGACGTATATGACCGCTTTACACTGAGAAGCCTGTCTCAATCATTTCCCTCTCCATTGAACATTTCCATATCAATCCAGGGCTGAGTCTGGCCCCAGGGGACTTTGGGAATAATCCTACTTTTCTGCGCTTGGCCTATTTATCCATTTATCAGGGTGGAAAAATACATATTACACTCTATGAGCACCTAGGATTGCATTAAGAATAAAAAAATTGTTCAAGCCCTCCGGCCATTTGAAGCACTCTACTCTATTATATACATGGAGATGTAGCTACTTATACTCCTGCTCATACACATACTGACTGTGTGCTAACCATCAGAACAATTAAAATTGTGTAAAAAACACAATCGGATTGTATCTTGCTAGGGTAACTTCATGTATTTAAACAGGCCCCTTATCACCAGGTTTCATGGGGTATGAGCCAAACACAACACATTACCAATTCAATTCATTGGTGACATCACAAGTGGGAATGTCCATCCAGATGAATGATGGACGGATAAACTCTACTGTAGCAGCCTTTCAGTTCAATACAGTCGACCACTCAATTTCTTAGGTGGGTTGCACACCAAATGAGCCAGGAAGTGCCGTCTCGCGATGCGCCACCTATTTTACGGCAGCCATTTCCACCCATAAAACGGGTGGAAATGGATGGCACTGCATGGCACACAAAGGTTTTGAGCAGTTCTGGAAGTTATATTGCGGCCGGTGCTGTATGGCACTGTCGGTGTGAGAGCTCTCATTGAAAATAATGTATTCAGCTGGGTGAGGATCTAAATGTAGAATACCGCATACATAGAACTTCAGACCTAGACCTCACGATGTCCTGGTGCCCATTTTAAAAGTAAAAAAAACTGAGAGGAGCAAAGCTATACTGAGCAGTGAAGAGTGAACTTTAACCCGGTAACCCAGAGTCTGAACCTAAATTCTGCTAAAATATGTGGTAAATCAATATCTTGTCTCAAACAAACTTTCGAAGTGCTGCTTAATTTACAGGCAAATAGTGAATTAGAAAACATGATCCAGACTGAATAAATGTGAAATGTTTGGATGATTGTGACTCACACAGTCCTTTCTATAGAGTTTAACCAGCCCATAAAATGGCAGACATTGGCCCGTCTATCCGGTTGCGTCGAACTCTTTACCCGTGCCATTTACCAGGCTGTCAACCAGACGTCAAAGGTCAAATATCAAGCATGGAAAGAGGTTTCAGTATTCAGATCCTCAGCAGCGGGCGGTAACAATTTTGTTTATACTGATTCAAATATTCATAATAATAATTGAATTAGACCAAGGATTGATTAGCAAGTGCTGTCAATTGAAGCTGACATTTTGTTCAGAGATTCAACTCATTAGAGGAAGAGGTTTTAGAGAAAGATGTTAAAAATAGCAAATAAAAAACAAAAAAAAAACAAATAGAAACTTCTTGTCTGAACGTTGATTCAGCCTCTGTCTCTGTCACATTGCTGTGAGTGATTTTTCTAGTGTTTCATAGTTCATTTGCATACATTTTGTGATGTATTCAGCTCATTTTATCCAATGTAAAATACAAGTGAGGCTGAGAACCAGCAAAGGGAATCAAAATAATATCTCAGAGATACCGAGGTAGTCTGTTTTAAATTCAATATTCATGAAGATTCCTTGACCGGTAACTCTTTACACGATAGGAGAAGTAGAAATGTAAAGGGGAAAAATAAACATCAACATTATCGACCTTTGAGGTAGCATATAGGCCTTCTGTCACTAATATCTGCCTCACCTGTCGATAATGTTAATGTTTAGGTTTATTTAATTGTTTTATCTCTCTTTCTACTCTTTTATTCTTTATTTGGTTTTAATTTTGCATAAGCCTTATTACTACTACCATTACTACAATATTTATAATATTTACCTCTATATTATATTAATATAATGTTTCATATTGATTTAATATATAATGTTTATGTAGTTGAATATTTATTGAATATATCATATTTATTGACTACTAATTTATTTTGTAAGACTACTTAATTACTAATGTTTTACTACTGTCCTGTACTTGCTGCTGGAGCAAAAAATGAATGTAAAACTAATAAAATAGGACAATAAGAGGCTGAAGACCTCAGGTTATCTCTGCAGTTGGGTTACGTACTAACTTTCAAAAGCGAGTTTGAGTTGAGTACACAGCAATAAAACACAAATCTCTTTCCTCAAGGTCAAAACCATCAATACTATAACTTAGAAATAAATAAGTAGATATTTTCTGGATAAAGGGATGAAGAGGGTTAAGATTGGGTTTGAAGTTTGACTTTTAAATTCTGCTTACATTACTTTACTGACATGAACTAATGTCTGATTGACCATTAACTAAATCAAGCAGAGACAAACAAGCCCTGTATTTTCATTAATTTAATGCATCTAAAACAACATTTCAACTTTTCAAGGTAAACAATCTTTTTAAGTGAAATTACATTTAAAGTTGCAATGTGTAACAATCCAACTAGCTCGTAGCTCAAAATAACCTGGACATGTCTGCATAAATCACATCCTATAACTGATATATTCTATAAATAACAAATGCTGGCCAGCCTGTACCTCTCTCTTTGTTTACAAGAATCGTACTATCAACAATCTCAAAACCCCTTCCACAAACGCCACCCACACAGCCGAGCTATGCTAGTTGGCGTCACACAGTTGCACAGCCAGTTAAAGTGGACATAACACTTTTATTCTGTTTTTTTTAATTCTGAACGTCTCCTGCCTTCTTACTGGGAGGAGCTCAATCTTACACATCGTGACTTTAGCTACACTGTACATCTTTACCTCCCTTTGGTTTGTTGATATTGATTTCATTCTTAAACATATTAATGGTAAACTGATTCTAATCTTCTATCATGATTTTGGGGATGTTTACATTAAAAGATGCCACTTTTATCAAATAATCTTCAACTTAGTCAGGTGTGGCCTTTGACAACTTCAGAACTTTTAAAATGCATTCAATCAGACTTTGACTTCTGGACAATGCACGTGCACTCTTCTGCAAAGAGTATACCAACATGAAGACATGTGCAAGCTCATGCCCACACACACACACACACACACACACACACACACACACACACACACACACACACACACACACACACACACACA
>JAOPJO010000002.1:18658959-18669812 GCA_027123675.1 Molva macrophthalma
ACACACACACACACACACACACACACACACACACACACACACACACACACACACACACACACACACACACGTCAGAAAACTCCAATCACAGTTTCACTTAAGAAGCTAGCTTGTTAAATCAAGGTGAGACAGTGATCCCCCTCAGACACTGGATATATGCGATACGAGACACCAGGACAGGGAGACCGAGGGATAGGAATAGGGTAAGAAAGACATGCACTTTTAATTTTTCTACTGCAGTATTCTCAAAATGTAGTGTTGCAGTTTGTGATAAGAGCCGAGAGGGGGATCTGAGAAAGGGAGAAAAAGTGCTGAGAGAGCCGTGTACCTGGCCGTGGCCCTCTGTGTACCGGTGGGGGCCCTCCGGGCCTCTGTTCTCGGGGCCTCATGTCCCTCTGTGGCCGCTGTGCTGCTGTCTGAGACTCCAACTTCACCTCCACTCTGGCCTGAGAGAGCAATTACAGAGCGATAGAGGTGAAGACTTGCACTATACTAAGTATTTACTATAGTGATGCAACATAAAAGAAAGCAAGTAACTATCAACAAAGCAATCAATTCATTAGAGAGGTAAACAGCACTCTAGTACTGCATTATTTCAAAGCTTAATTGGGAAAGAGTATATGCTGAACAAGCAGATGGAAACATTCATTGGTCTAAATAAATGGCCAGACTGACATGGCATTTATAGACTTAAACAACTAACTCCAAATGGCTGCGAAGCCTCGCACATGTGTGCTATACAAGGGCCTCCAGTTGACCTACCGGTGCAGCGGGAGTTACTTTGACGACATGCGGCGGTATTCCTGAGACGGGCACCACACCGCTAGGTGGGAGGTTCTTACTGGTGACCGACGCCCAGGAAAACGGCTGACAAAGGAAAGAAAAGGGAAATGTGTCACAACTCTGCAGCCAAAAAAAAAAAAAAACATTATCTAAGAGTTTAGATTAGAATTAGATTTAATCTACTGAAAGTTCTAAAAACTTTATTTAAATGGCCACTTGGGGTGACACTATTGGGTCGATTTTGAAAGGGGTCATGACCAATCAGCCTCACACCTGGTGGTTACATTAACAACTTTAACAAAGCAAATCAAAGCTACTTATTGAGCTGAATAGTGCGACTGGTTGACTCAGCGTACCCTGTTCTCCTCCGGGGCGGCTGGGGTGGGTTCGGCGGGCGTTGGGGCGGGGTCTGCAGTGGCGGGGGCAGGGGTAGGGTTCTTCTCCGTCCGTTCCTCCGCAGCGTGGGGCTCCGCCTGCGTCTCCAGTAGTACTTCCTGTTTTAGGTCGACTGGGCCCGACTCTGCCTCCTTGTCGGCCTCTGGTTCTGGCTCGGGGCTGACGGCCACTTCCTCCTCCTCGTCCCCGGGAGCCACCGGCTCTGGACTGCAGGGAATAGCCAGTTACTAATCCAGAACAAAGGCTATTGATCTGACATTTAGCTCAGCCAATACAATCCAAAATAATATAACTGGGTTCGACCAATAGTAGGAGATGATCCTTGGCTGTACAAAATGTTTTCATTTTAATTTTGCCTTTTGACACCGTAATGGTAGCAGGAGGGTAGGATAGGATAGCCCCGAGGTATGCAGAGATGCTCTGGTTTCAAACACAATCCAGTATACCTGTAAGCATCTTAAACCCTTCATGCTCATTCATTCCTTGCATCAAAAATCCACTATGTAGATTTGGATAAAAGTGTGTGCTGAAATGACTAAACAGTTTAGCAGTTATAATCTAAAGGGCTCCCTACCAGGGGTTCTGGTCGTAAAAGGCAGACGTCTCATCCTGGGCCACATCAGGGGAGGGAACCCGCTCCTCCAGCTCCTCCACCTCATCCTCAGACTCTGAAGAAAGACCATGATTTGGAAGTCAAATTTTAGGAATTAACGCCGTGCAACACTAGAGACTAACACCAACTGACAAATCTAACCACTTTCAACTGCCGGCGTTTTGAGGTTTTCAGTAAGGCTCAATTTGAGGTGAACAAAGATTCAGGTGTATTATGTGACCACAGATGGAAGCCAGTGCCCTGGTTTTACTCTCCGTTTGAAACATTTGTTTTGCAAGTCTAGTTGTAATCATCAAGTATTCTCAATAATTAAACCTTTATGTGGTTCTAGCTGGTTGTTTGACTCATCATTAGACCAGATGCACTCTGCGAATCGACGAATGAAAAACAAATGTTTTGATCTTTACCTCACACCATCTGAACCTAAACCACCAACCTTCTTATCCTTCCTTCCCTTACTTTCAAATGCACTGCGTGCATTGAGGTTGTTAAAAATAATGTATAAATCAATTAAATAAAAGACACACTGCCTTCAAAACCCAAGAGCTCCGTTATAACCTTGGTTGTTGCCAGGTGAGGTCTCCCTCAAACTAATCAGAGACGACCCTGCAGGTAAAATACCTTCTGGAGGTTCCGAGTCTGAATCGCCGAACACCTCGTCCTGGTAGCGGAACACATCGTTGTGGACGTAAAACTTGTTTGGGACGGTTCCCTGTGGGAAGAACATACGCATTAGCCTGGTTCTGTATGGACAGGTGGAAGTTGTAAAACACAGCAAACCCTCAACAGCTCAAGCTCACTCATCATGGGCGGAGGATAGTAACTGTATAGTCCAGGAGTTCTTTACAGCCATGCAAGTAATAAGGTTTTTTTTTGTTGTTTTTTTAAATTACTCTGGAGCATGGCGTGCATCTAGTTTAACTAAACCAGAGTGAATCTGGGTCTATCCCAAGGAAATTGTTTTACTAAACCAGAGTGAATCTGGATCCATGTCTGCATTTTGTTTTAGTTAACCAAATTGACTCTAGATAAGAGGCTCTGTGTGTCTTGTTCTGGTAAACCAGAGTGACTTTGTATCCATGCTTCCGTCTTGTCTTACTAAAGGTTGCTGCCCACTAGGTGACTTTTAAAGATGGGACCGACTTCAACAGTACACACTATAGGACTGGTCTTGACGAGCAGTCTTGCCTTGCCGTCGAGTGGTCCACAGTACTGGGAACATGTGGGGGTACACACATGAAGACTACTGTCAGATTATCCGCGCCTCCTCTGAAAACACGCCAAATCGCGCGGGAACAAGCCCACTCACATGAGGTCCGCGAGGTATTTGTATAATAGCTGATGGATTTATTGACATCCCTCTTAATGAACAGTGCCATCTTTTCTACCATTTCAAGGCAGCTTTTTTGCAGGTTAGACAAAAGGTAAATAGTTAAGCAGCAGTTTAAGCCATTTCAAATTACAAAGAAGAAAATCTTAAATTCATGTCTGATTGTCAACATTTAAGCTGAGATACCCCAAAACAATAGCGTGCATGGAAACCCTTTACACTACACGACAATCAGAGACAACTTCAGCCCCGAACAAGGCCCCCCCCCCACCCACCCCTCCATCTCCCCTTAATTATGGGGGGGTCTGTCGCCTAGTGGGTATGAGCCTTAAACCAGTGTGATTCCGGATTTATCCGAGTCATCAGACGAAGAAGTGATGTCCACTGACCTCAGGTGCCAGGACGAAGGTCTGCATGAACTTCCTCATGGGCTGCATGTTGTTGGAGAGCTCTCCCATCACCTGCACCACCACACCCTCGTTCAGGGTGGCGTGCGCGTCCACGTGGCGGATCTTAGTGTGGCAGTCACGGAAGCTCAGAGCCATAACCTTCTTGTGGATCTCCTGGAGAAGGGAATGAGGAGAGCATTGAACACTCTTGGGTTTCGACCGGAACATTTGGTAAATCTATTTCAGGGTGAATGGCATATTTTCGTCTTTTTGATGGTGTTCAAATGTGCTAGAAGGTATTTAACAATAATTAATTTTTCTTAATGGTTTCTTTCTCAGCAGCCATGGCAGGCAATCGCTCTGTTATGAAAATGTTTTTTGGGGGGGATTAAAATGTGGGTGAACTTGGGAGTTGAGCCAGCTAGACACTGCAGCTGAGGAGGCAGAGCTGAGAAAATGAAGACCGTTTGAACTACTATATCATCCTAGTACTGCATGTGAGCCTGTGTTGGTGTTTAGGTGATGGGTTACTACTGAAAAAGCCAAATATGGAGTCTGACAGGAGTAGTCATGCCAAGGAATGTTCTGGAACAACTCTCAATATGGTTGAACATACTGGGAGGGGAGCAGACTCAATATGGTGGAACATACTGGGAGGGGAGCAGGGAGAGTCTACACAAATGAAGCGGAAGAAATGAACAGATGGAAAGCGAGAAAAAGAAAGCACAAGAGATGTATAGAAAGAAGAGCAAGAGAGACTGAGAAAGAGGGATGGATGACAGAAAGAAATAATGGAACATAGGTAACAATGGAAAGAAATTAAAAAGAAAGAGGGAAAGGATCAAAGGTAGGATCAAATGAGACAAAGGGGAATAGAAATGAAAAAGAAAATAGATTTATAGTAACGGGAATAGGCAAAATGGAAGAGCTCTGCAGTGCAGTATTTCAGACCCGTCACCCAGGGGTGCTAGGGCGAGCACGGTCCACTTACAGATTGACCATAAACAGCCTCCACAGGTTTTCCATTGCCATCGAGCCCTCCGTGGACGTACGACGAGTTCTTCCCATAGAACCTGGGCAGATAAAAAAAAAAAAAAGGGGGGGCCGTTCATATCAGCTCTTTACATCCACCATAAATTTCGGCAACATGCTCCACGATGGCAGGCCTTGCTGGCCACTATCTCTGTGGCATCTCGGGCTTCCATGTGGAGAAACACCATGCTTGTATTATTGGAACCTTTTACAGTATGATTGGACATTTTTAGGCTGCCACATAGCTCAGCAGTTCCCCTGGAATATCTATTTTGCAAGATTTTATCTTTTCCGTCATTCTGGCAATCCGTTTGCATGTTCCAATACTGGCTCTGTTGTAATGGACAAAAGCTGCACATTTTTCAGCTGACGTGAAAAACACTAGCCTTGCTCTAGCCTTTCAAAAAACTTGCTCTAGAACACTAGACACATCAAGTTGCCGTGACGTTTGCACTCAGGTGCCATGCATTCGATTCAGTGTTCTTTTTTTGGAACTCGGCCGTGCAGCACAAGTCGCTATGGAGAGAGGAATCTGCTCAATTGACTCAATTGCTCAAATGTATTCCTCTGCTAATTTTGATGGTGCCGGGTCATTACTTGTCCAGCAGGCAGGGTCTTACCTGTGCAGGTAGTCGGGAGCCTGGTTGAGGAGTGTGTAGTACTGTCTGACAAACTCCCGCCCCACTAGCTGGGCACTGGGCTTCTCCATCACCATTTCTTTGGTCAGCTGGAAAAGTCTGAGGGGGAAGATTAAAAAAACAGACAACAGCTTTAGGGACGCAGCAGGACATTATGTGCAATATATTAAAATGAACCACCTGTGGTGATCAGGCCAAGCTCCAGCATCCATATTAGAAACACTCTTACATATGCGTCATCTGCATACATTTCATACACCCAAGTCATATTTCAGTTTAATTAGAGCATACGCAAAAATTCCAAAAGTATTTTTGCGTATGCAAAAAGTATTGGACATTATGCAAAGTTACCTCACTTTTCTTTTTTTTTTTTAATTGTGCAACTTGATTTCCATGTGAACAAGAAACCTAATATGGGATTGGAGTCGGTTGAAATCCCACCTTGGGCTCTACCATATCTGATTGGCAGCAGCCGACTGACAACAGGAAAACAAGATAGTTTAAAACATGCTCAAGCTGAGGTTGTTCTGTGTCTGTAGGCATTTACGGTTGCTACGACAACCCTTAGTTATAACGTTGTTTTCTTGGAGTGTCTGGGGTCAGTTGTCCTACTGAATACTGATACACCATTTTATCTGACAACATAAGATGACAAACAACCTCCTTGTATGTCCTAACAGAAAATCAATGCAACAACAAAGTAACATGAATTGGGGCTCTTTTCTAGATCTTTCTGACAGCATATAATGCCTGCATGACTGCAAAGTGCAACAGGCCGATGACTGCAGGCGTATTTTTAGGTTGAAGCCTGAATAAGCTCTGGCATTGTGGAATGTTGTGTTTCCACATCACAGCCTACGTCTGATAGCACTTTCATACTCCAGCACCAGGGCACACAAGAAAGCCCACTCTGACTACAACCTAAAACTATGACACACAAGTAAGGTCCAGGAAGAAATAACGTTTCTAGAATCTTTTTGCCTTCTAGGTTACCCTGTCCAAGGCTGTAGGCAGTTAGTCAAATACACAGGTACGTGTTGTATGGCCACCTGGGCCAGGGTTTTGGGGACACTCGTTTCAATAGAGCCAAAATGAAAGGAAGAACCTGGCGAATTTCCATAACAAACATATTTATGGTACTTCGGAATCATAACTATTTAACTGGCAAACGCTGGGATTGTGCAAGAGACGTTACACCAGTAAACGTCAGGAGCCCAGCAAGCATTTTACTGCCAAAACCATCTAATCTCAGGACCACACCTGTCCACACTTAACCATCTGCTGTAGTTTCAAACAATCAATCCCTCATCAGCTTTGTCCGGTTCCAGATTATTGCCAAACCCAGACATTGCCAACAGACAAGGGGTGCAAAAAACACACATAAGAAGGATTGATTGCCATCTAAACGTATCAGTACACGTTCAACAGCACATCAACGACACCCGTGAATCAGGATACGTGCAGCATGCATCAGACTACGTGCAAGCATGGCAGCCAGACAAAGGCCATGATATACTTTACACGATCCCCTCAAAGCATAAACACCGTTCTGGTCATGGGCCGATCCCCACCAAAGGACAGTACCAAGCCAATATACGTTATCTTCCCCATGTGCAATTAAACCACATGTAGCATGTTAGCCGGCCTGCTAATATACCCGGACTATGCTAGGCACAGATCCGATCCCACGACCAGCCCAGCACGTGTCCAGGACTCCCCAGCGACCAAGCGGCCCGGTATCATAGCAAGTCAGCTGTACATGTATAGAGCTATACATGTATAAATAATGTGCAATGTGATCCGTATGAGTGAATCGGATTAAACCGTATATATTCGTGCAGTAATAAGGTTAGGATTCTACCGGTTAGCATTCAGGAGCCGGTGAAAGAGGAGGTTTGGGGGATACAAGGGTTATCAGGAGAATGAAAGTGAATCCCAGTGTGGTTTTGATTTAAAAAAAGGACTTAATATAAAGTGCACCGAGTATGTGAATTAAATCAGTATTTTGTCGGTTCTTGCAGCAAGTGATCCCTTAAAACAACCTTTAAAATATAGTTTTTAGTCGTATTAGACGCCATCAGGCTGAGCTAAAAGCTAAGGCCACAGCCGCAGTGTGAAGCCAGACTATAGACGTATCCTTGAATAAGAAACCCGCTGAAAATCCAACAAGATTCACGTTCATAAACCACAAACGATTTAATCCAACTACTTTATATATCGATATTTTTTTATAATCCTACGCGACTTACCCGTGGGTCAATGATCAAAACTGTAGGTTGTGTAAGGAGTGATTTCTTTGAATTACCTCCGCACTAGCGGCTGACAACGTGCTGGGACCGGATTTCTACGATAAAAACACCGACCAATCAAAATAGCGCTTGATAAAATACCCACAAATCAGAAGCCGTGACGACATTAGACACTAAATATCTCCAACCCCGATTGGCCATGCCTCTACCTGCTCGCCCCGTGTGGGCCAATCATATCACAACGGCTTTTTTGGGAGCACTTGTTCTGGCGAAAGACGCCTACCGTTTCAACGCCAAACCGGCGAGATCTGCGCCATTGAAAATGAACCACTTGGGGTCGACACAACCGTATTTCGGAGAAGATTTTACTTTGGTCATTTTTCTCCAGATGAGTCATCATCTTTGGGATTTTTCAAACTAACCTCCATGTTCCCCAGAACATGCGGAGCAAGCAATGGAATATAAGATAATACACTACCAAACAATGGTGGTTAACTTGCCCACAAACAACCACATACACACACTCCAGGCCAGTGTTCGTATGTTAACATTTAGTTTTCTAGCCACTTGTCACTTTTTTTCAAAGGCTGAGAAGAGGTGTACAACAAACATTTTAGTATAAAACAATTGTTGCACTACATAAGCAAGTTATTTTCAATATATATACTGGAAAACATAGCTACAGTATTTTTGGTGTGTGTGTGTTATTATCGTGTGTGTTTGTGTTGTTGTCTGGTGTGTTTGTATTTGTATTATTGGTGTTTCTACATTCCCAATGCCCTCAGTGAGAGTGGAGGAGGAGGAAAAAGGGAGTAGGAGGAGGAGGAGGAGGAGAATGTTTCTCCTCCCCAGTGGGCTGGTGATGTGGACGGGGGGAGGGGAGCTCCCAATGCAACACAGTTGTGTTAAATTCTTGACACTAATGTCTGGCTACACAGGGAAACATGGTAACTAGGTCCTCTCTTTCTCTCTTTCTTTCTCTATAACACTTTATTTGGTATCCCTCCCTTTCCCTCCCTCCCTCCCTCCCCATCTCTCTGTCTGTCTGTCTGCATGTCTGTCTACATGTCTTTCTTCTTTGCCACAAACGTCTGTGCCAGATATAGCCATTGAATCACCAGTATAGACATCTATTAAGACTCACTGTAAAACACTTTATTTGTATTATTTCTCAAATGCTGTCTTGGTACACACTGTACAACTAAGAAGAGTTTGTACGATACATGACAGTAGAGTGTAGTAGAGTACAGTTTGTACAATACTAAACTGCACTATAATATGCTATATACTGGAGTATTTACATTTATTTTAACTTTTACTCACTGTATTTCAGGTTTATTTAACATAAAGGTTTCAGGACAGAGAGAGGAACAAAGGATTTAATAACAATTATTTAGACCAAACTACTTACCAAACCATTATTTTTATTGGAGTTCCTGAACATAAAGTTGTTCAAACTAGGTGTCAGGATAGGTTCCGGGTTCTGGGTTTGAACCCCAATGTCTGCAGTCCACCTGTAGATATCCTTGAGCAAGATGTCCTAACCCCCCACCTGCTTCTTAATGATATGTATCTGAATTCACTCTATGTCACTTTGGATAAAAGCCTTCGATAAACGACTCAAAAGTAGGGAATATTAACTGAATATGTCCAATGTCGGGTTGCACAGGGGCAACACACATCTTGATTTGAACATTGTTGGGCGGTTTTTGTGTTTTCTGTGGCTTTGACACCACCGTGCATTGTGCCAAGTGTGGCCACCACTGCGGTCGAGGTTGTGTGTTCAGAGCCTAAAGGGCTCCTTTTTCACCACCAGGTGTTAAATCTACCCTCTAGTGACATCACAAATGGGAGTGTCCACCCAGCTGCATGTTGGATAGAGCAACCTACCAGCCTACCAAGTGGACTGCACCAACTGGTAGGGCTGATCTATCCGTCATACATCTGCGGAAACCCATTTGTGATGTCTAGAGGGTAGATTTCACACCTGGTGGTAGAATAGGATGGGGCCTTTTAACAAACCAACCAATCAGAGCTCAGCAGTTGTTTCCATGGCGTATCTTGGTGTGACGGTGAGTTGGCACCTGCCCGGGCTCGTTCGTGCGAGCAGAGGTGGACAGGAAGGTATGAGGAGATGGCGGGGGTGTTTTTGGAGTACTTTATTCATAGAAATAGTACTGTCATGCCTCAACGATGCACGGCAGATGTCAGCAGAAACATTTCAAGAGCAAGTAAATCTCTCAGCCTGTGAGATTGTCTACTAATTATAACACGTTGAAACAAAATATCAATGGCGGTATATTTGGAGTGTTGCAAAGTCCAAGAGGTTCTTTGGGCAAAGCATCGACTCCCAAATTGTTTTGACTCTTTTCGAACTGCACCCCTGAATTTCTTGAACACCTACAATGATGTCACATAATATATTCTTTTTTTATTGTTCCAAATATTAAAAAATAATAAAACAGATTTGTTCTTGACTGTATGAGGGGAAACAGTAGTCAAGAGATACACAAAGACACACACAAATAAAACAACAGCACCACCAGAAGAGGACCAAACTAGACCGTGGTCAGGAAGCAAGCAGAGGGAATTATTTATTTAAAACTTTATTTTTAATTTTACAACTTGGTCTCTTTGCAGGACGTTTTGTTTCTATTTCAGATTATTGCCCGAAAGAATGTCAAAAAAACAAACATATTAGATATAATACAGAGCTGACAAACTGAACAGAACACATTTACGTCTGATGTTATTAATCTTAAAGTCACTTGAATTGTCTTTGTGGAGAGTTTGTTTTAACAGATGAATGGAAGCTGCTTGTTAACACCTTGGGTGTGTACAGATTGTGCACTTCTTTAGTTTTTCTAACAAATGTTTTAGTGGTATAGGTAGGAAAGGTTGTTATAGAAAACAAAAATAACCTGCAGTTAGCACCATTACTGGGTTTTTTAATTTACTAGTGAACCAGGAGTCGCCGAGACTGTCTTACAGAACCATGTCCTTATCCACGTCCTCTGTGGAAAGAACACAGAGACCAGGGTTGGGAGAGCAGATCACATACACACACACTGACAGGCTGACTAACAACTAATGGACTGACTGTGTGAGTGGAAGTGGGATGAGTGTGCGTCCTAGTGTGTGTGTGTGTGTGTGCGTGCTTGCGTGAGTGTGTGTGTGTGTGTGTGTGTGTGTGTGTACTTACGCTCCTTGATGCCGAAGCATGCGGCCCACTCCTCCAGGGCGATGTACTTGTCGCTGTCAGCATCACACTCGTCGAAGAAGCGTGTGGTGCAGTGCTCCATGGGGATCAGGGGGGCACGCAGGGGGGCCAGCTCTGTGTGGGTCAGGAACCTACACACACACACACACACACACACACACACACACACACACACACACACACACACACACACACACACACAC
>JAOPJO010000002.1:18692296-18714737 GCA_027123675.1 Molva macrophthalma
CCCCCCCCCCCCCCCCCCCCCGGGGGCGGCCCGCCGGGGGGGGGGGGGGGGGCCCCGCAATTCATTCTGTTCTCTCTGTTGTACAGCATCACATAGACCCATTGCACCGATTAAATGCTCCTGTTGGTTCTGCCTTTGGTTGGTTGGCTGTATACATTATATGAAATGTAAATTGTAAATGATTCTTGTATCATCCAAAGTGTATTTATAGTATTACTGGGCAGCTCCCAGTGTCCACCAGTAGAGGACTGTGGCTGTACTGGGCTGCTCCCAGTGCCCAACAGAAAAAGATTACCAGTACAGGCCTGCTTTGTGAAACATTTCTAATCATTTTTTTTTCCAGCAAAAGAAATCCAGTGAACCATTTTATCATCTGAGATAATATTCAGATGGATAAACATTGCATTCTTTGTCTACAGCAGCTGGTTTCGATAGGGTTCCCTGGAAATTACTGACCACCACAAACAACGGCATCCATTAAATAATAATATATCCACTGTTCCTATGAAAGCAAACCCCTGATGGCCTTGAGGAGAACAAAAGGAACAGCTTCACACTTTCCCATCAATAAAGGTGGAGGTGTTGTTAAGGGCATAAGCACCGCCCTGCTTCAAAACCAAATACATTCTCACCGGGGGCTGGCCAGCTATCATATTCTACTGGTCATACAACCATTGCTTTCTGCTGATAAACACTGGGAAATGCCCAGTACCCTGGATTTTTGGTGGACACTGGGACCTGCCCAGTACTACCACAGTCTCCTACTGTGGACACTGGGACCTGCCGAGTACAACTACCGTCTTCTACTGGTGGACACTGGGAGCTGCCCAGTACAACCATATTCTTCTACTGGTGGACAATGGGAGCTTCCCAGTACAACTAAGTATTCTACTGAGGACCTTAATAGTGACTTTGTTAATCAGTGCCTTGTTCTGAGGCACTTTGATGTTAGAAGCCAAAAGAGGAGAGCAACGCATTCTTCACATTTATTTACAAGATTTTTGTCACAGCCCAGGATAGAATCAGCAACCCTCTGGAATGACAGCACTCGGTGGTAGAGTAGGATTGGATCAACCCGTATCAAGGGGGATCTACACCCAGCAAGGACACCAAACCAACGCGCTGGAGGGAGAGATAGTAACACAGAGTGAGAGAGAGAGAGAGAGAGAGAGAGAGAGAGAGAGAGAGAGAGAGAGAGAGAGTGTGTGTGTGTTGGTCAGTGTGTTGCTCTGTAACAAGCTTAGTCAGTTTATGCTTCGTTTCATGTGTGTATATAAGTGTGTGTGTGTGTTTGTGTGTGTGTGTTGCAGGGAGGATGCATGCAGCAGGCCTGCTGCTGTCCATCCTGCTGTCGGTGGAATTCATACTTTACACCGTGAGTCTGTGCTCCCCCAAGTGGCTGGTGGTGGAACAGAAGGGAGCCAGCCAGGGTCTGTTCTCCGTGTGTGACCTTAACAACGGGCTCTCCGCCTGCTACACCCTGCCCCCCTGGGTGGGTAAGAACCAGCTCTCTTATACCTCACAGTAATACTGCCTTGGCTAGAAAAATCCCATCTAGCTAGCACAGAGATTAGAAAATATATATTCATCCCAAAATGTTGGTGCCACAGCAGTAGAATTACAGGAAAGTCAGATAATAGAGGTTAGCAACAGCATCAAAATTAAAATAGTTTCAACTTTGAGCAAACGCACGGAATACAAACGGCCAGGGTAGAGACAACGCCAGGTTGGGCTTCAATGCTCAACTCCATAGGAAAACATTGGCAGTACATGCAGGCAACACTGACACTGGAGGCTCATTATGTGTAGGTGCCTGTGGAGGCTCAGTGAAGGCCTCTCATTTCTATCCTGGGAAAGGAGACCTGAGCAGATCTGTATCCCAATGCTCACTCAGGAGTTTTCAGAAAAGATGGATAACTTAACTTCAAAATGGCAGACCAGGTCCTAATCTGTCGGGCTATTATCCATCCTGAAATGATCTCAAATCGCTTAGTTCATTAGCTGCACAACCTTGTCACTCATACTGTCTGGAGGTCAACGTTCAGAGGTTCCTGAAGGTAAAAAATAAGGTGCACAATAACAATAAAACTACAACAATATATAGAAAAAGGATTCATTATCACTGCTGCAGTGTGTTTGTAGTGCATCGATGACCCTCACCTTAAGAGTTTCCATGTACAAAGTGACCATGTTATACTGCACATCTGATGAAGATGCAACCCTTTGACTAAGAGCAAATAATCAGAACTACACTGAAACCTAAACCAGTCAGACTGGTGACGGCTGTCCCAACGTGAGTCTCTGTGGTCTGCAGGGGCCTACAGTCTGAGCTGGATGTTCCTGGCAGGCTCTTGTGTCCTGTCCCTCGCTGCCCTCCTCTCCTTCAGGCTCAGAGGTCCTGCTGTTGTCCTGCTGTTCAACATCTCCTCAGGTAGGCCCTACCACCCCTCTGCAACTCAACATCTTCTCAGGTAGGAGACATCAGGAAGCTACTCAACATTGACTCAGGTAGGACCTGCCACCTCTCTGCTACTCTATCTCTTCTCAGGTTGGAGATGTCAGGTAGTTTCTCAACCTCTCCTCAGCTAGGAGATATCAGGTAGCTTCTTAAAATCTCCTCAGGTAGAAGACATCAGGTAGCTACTCAACCTTCACTAAGGTAGGAGACATCAGGTAGCTACTCAACCTCTCCTCAGGTAGCAGACATCAGAGAGCTACCTACATGGTGCACTACACTTAACCATAATTTACCATAAAATAAGTGTACAAATGTTTGACACTTATTTCCAGACTTTATCCCATGATGCACAGTGGTTTTCATTGTCATCAGATGCATAAATGTATCCATCTACCCATCCATTCAACTAGCAATCCATCTATACATCCATCTACCATCCATCCCTCTATTAATCTAATACTCCATCCACCCCTCCCTCCAGCCACCCTGTGTGCTGCTGCTCTGACCGTGTTCTTGGTGTCATTGGAGGAGCAGCTTCCAGAACTGCTGAAGTACCTGGGCTGGACCTTCTACATCTGCTGTGGGAACCTCCTGTACACGGTGGTACTGTCTGTGACCCTGGGTCTTTTCCATGGAGCCTCCATCCAGGTTGAACCAGCGCATGCATGGGTGGGGGTGGACCTGCCTGTTTTAGCGACCTGACGGTGGACCCAAGAGAGACGTCTGATACATAACTGCACCCTAATATGCAAATATGGCATATTTTAATGAAGTTGTGTGATATATTTGCTAAATTTGATGTATGGTTGGGATTAATATAGATGTGCTGTTATTGGATAGTGGATAGTGAGCTGAGCTACTGGTTACTATCAGAGAAGATCACGTCACACCGCTAAGACTTAGCCATCTTTAAATCCCAAAAAATGCAGATTTAAAGACGGCTACAGAGATCAATTAATTAAATGGAATGTTTTGCTAAAAAAGTAATTTACATTGTTAAAAAAACGTTCCATTCCTTGTTCTTCTGTTGATAAAAGTTTGGCTACACAGTTGTACAGCTGTATCTATAAATAAAATCAAACTGACTTTATTTATCACCAGACCAACAAACAAATCACAAATTATGAATATATTATTGCGTTTTGAGAGCCCGTTATGACTTTTAACCTTATAGCCTAAGCAAGAAAAATCAAAATTGACAGAAAAATATTGATCGTGTTGGATCAAACAGCATCACCTTGTGACAGAGCTAGAATTGTTGAGTTCTATTTAAATGTAGTTAATTAATTGTACTAATGTAGTTTCCTTAAATATATTAGTATGGCAGCAACATTTCAGGCCGAAGGGTACAACGGTAGGACATATGTTTGCCAAATGAATTATCAGAGTTGCTGGGATTAAATGTAGGTCCATTATGAACATGCTGGTTTTAGTAAGAGGGCAAGTCCATTACCAGTGGAATTAAAGGTGCTGTAGGTAAGATTTGAGAGTTGTAAAAAGATAGAGCAGAAGAGAGCAAGATTCAGAAAATAAGCAACCAAAACGTCCTGGTTGTATTTTGACTAACTTAAAGTGTAGATCAAGCATTAAGTACAATAAAATAAAATCTTTACCTTGTTAGAACACCATAATAAAACATTTATTGTTTTTTGAAAAAGCAGCACTTTTCTTGAAACATATTCAAAACACTTTAGATATAGCTGATATTAATACACATTTGCAAACAAGTATATATTTGTTCATATTATACTCTGCTATTTATTGTGATAAATTGTAGAGCTTGAAAACCAAGCATTGCAGTGTTATCGATAACGGTCAATGTAACGTGCATGACTACATAACAAAAACGGTCTAGAATAAAACTGGAAACTATGACAACAGTGTTTAAGCAGCTTCAATGTTTTTATTTCCCCTGTGTATAATCAACATTCCCAGCAACAGACACACATACATAAAACACAATATCAATATTGTGATTGATGATTCCAATTTCCAAACAAATTACCAAAAGACAATAAAAGCTAATTACATGAATGGCCTCAGGTCGTACTGAAAGAAACAGTGATCAGTTGGTTATAATCTTGCTTTCAGAGTGGCGTTGTGTGGTTTAATCACACCTGTTGTGCGTAGTTTAAGTACAGCTGTTAAGCACAGAGCAGGTACTAGAGGCCCCAGGGCCAAAGACAATTAGTCAGCGGCCCACTAGGACCAACTTCCAGGACACAATTCTGACCCAACTGGCACCCTAACCCCATGGATTCCTTCATTTGAATTCACATTGTATGTTTGGTGAAGTCCCCTGGATTTCAATTGATCCTTATTAATTACTTTACAGTGTATACATATAAACAACTAGACATGGCAGTCCATTCCCTTCCTATGTTTTTAGCGACGTTGTAATATAGCCATTTGATAATGCACGTGATTGGGACTAATCGGAGGCATGAGGTTTGAGGCAGGTTGGGAGAGGAGTGGTTCAATTTAATAGTGAGGAAACTAAAGTTGGGCCGTTTCGTAGAATGTTTGGAGAGTTGTTACAAATGTTTACCAAGACATGAATTATTAGAAACTTTTGAACTCTACCACATTTTCTACCAGAGATTATCTATATTGATGGGTGTTCTTATGAAGTTGTAAAATTATGAAAATATATCTGTGTAAACCACGTATAGCCGCAGTCGTCCAGAGTTTTATTTTTTTAATATTAAGTGTCTTCTCGTGTTTTTTTGAATGAGAAAGGACAGATAAAGCAGGTTTTTGTACAGTAAAACCTCTTCAAGTGCCCATTAAATCGTGTGATTAGTTTGGTTAAGATCCTACTGGAATATTAGAACTATCGATGAATGACTCCTGGGTCATGTGACAAGAAGACTGCACCTCCCTCTGCCGCCATCAACCAAACACATCAGCAGTTAACACCTGGAAAACACACACACACACTTAGTACTACCACATGGTATGGTTGGAATTAAATCAATTATTTCAAAATACCTAATTAAAAAATGGACACAACAAATTCAACAAAACTTTGCTAACCAGTCCAACTAGTTTTTCCTGGTTCTGGTAGATTAAATGTGAGGTGCATTTCTGTGTGCATACCTAATGAAAAGAAGGCACCCAAAATTGCCTTGGGTTTGAAAGCTTCTATTTGCATAAGCTGGCCTCACCTGTTCCAGAAGTCAGGATCTCATTTAGTGCCATTGTATTTCACCTCCTTCCCACATTTCTTCAGCGTTTCGGTCAGGAAGTCCACATCCTTCTCAGACTCAATCCAGACCAACCTTTTGGGAAGGTCGATCTCAAACTTCACCTCTGGAGCGACACAGAAGGTAGGAACAATACAAATTATTACACACCTGCTGTAAACTCTACGTGTGTTATCACCTAAATGGGTTCACTGTGTCCACTAGTGATGGAGGTGCTGCTAGTTTAAATATGAATTGACTGTATCGAGTATAAAACAAAATTAAAAGCGTAAAAAAAAAATGAACTACATATAATGTGCCACCAAGCTACTGCAGTGTTTCCCACACATAGACCTTACTTGGGATGGGTTAGGAAAGAAAAACGACAAAAAAACTCATTTTGTAGAGGCATTTTGTGTGAAAACATTCTGCGATAGTTTCCACCTGTGTTCAAATGTCTTAAGCCAGTTTAACCTGTACAGCATTACAAGTGCTGCTTCCCCAAGGGCTTCGCTTGGAACCACGGACTCCTGGCCAATGATACACCACTAAACACACAGGACTCTTACCGGTGATCACGCCTTTAGTTCCCTTAAGTCTAAAGAACTGTTCCTTTAGGTCTTAAGTCACATTGCTGTAATTCAGAGTGTGAAGATCTGTTGAATATCCTAAATCTTTCTAACCTAAAAACCCACTTTCAACCTCCCCGTCAGCTACCACAAGTCGAATCTAATACTCGTGGAAACTACTTACGGAAACTTAGTTACGGCTATTTCTTTAGAATGAAATTACATAAAGAGAATAAACGTTACTAGACGTAACGTCAATAAAACTTTAATACATGAAGTCATCCGTGAACATGATTTCTGCTGAGTCACGTCAGATAGATTTTTACCAGCAATGTGACCAAGACAACTCCCATGTTCCCAGGTTGGTTTTTATTGAGAGATCCCTAGTGGCAGAAATTACATATTACACCTTTCAAAAAAACATTAAAACTCTCCCAGACATTATTGAAATTCCAACTTTACATAATGTATAACGGTTAGAAGCATCTGATATGTACATGGAGTTAATTGTAGGTCTTGGGAATAAGGTCAGAGGATTGAGTGTCTTACTGAAAAGGCACATGAACAATAGTTTTAGTGTTTATCACAGTGGGGACCTCCGCCAAAGAATAAAATAACTAGCTTTACTTTCTCATCCTTGTAAACCAAGGTTGAATAACTTTGATCATGTGGCCCGCATAAGTCGCACAGAAGTCATGAGACATGTTTGGATCTTTTGTCTATTTCAAATCTCTAATATGAAGCAAGATTTTGTGCGGGCTGGTAGAACTGAATTCAAAATAGCTTTATTGCCATGGAAAATAAACGTTGACATAGCCAACAGTAAAGGAAAAATAACAAATGTCAGCCTAGTACAAAATAATAAAGGGAAAAAAATAAGTTAATGATAAAGTGCTCTAAATCTGTAAAACGTGAAATATAAAATTGCAGGGATGTAGATTAATAGGCTATAGAGGTATAACAAAAGGTCAAATATAAATCGCCACAACAAGAGGTATTAAAAATAGAAATATGAAATACTATATGTTTGAAACTGTACGTGGTCCATTTTTAAATGTACAGATGTGCAGTTGCGTATGTAGAATGCAGTAGAACTGACCGTCGCCCAGTTTGTTGAGGACGCGAGTGACCGCCCCGGAGCACCCCTCACACGTCATGGCCACCTCAAATTCGTGTTTCTGGAAAGCAAGGCCTTCTGTAAGGTTACATCAGCTATAGACAACTACGAGTGCATTGTACATGAGTCTAATCAATACAAATAAAAAGGCCTTCTTCTGGCCTTTTCATCGTCACAATCACGGATACGTTTTAATTAATCCATCGGGGAATGCTTCAGTTACAAATGCTCTGCTCAGGAATTAAGTAAAAGATTTAAAAAAAAATATGAATTTATATTGGCTTTTTGGTGAGAAATCTCGTGATGCGTTGCTTTCACCAACAACATCTCTACCCTGTCTGATCTTAACCACACCAATCCTCCGTATTCTCTAAACTGCTCCATTCCTCAATTAAAGTAACCTATCACCTAGAAAGGCCTAATTTATGGACACCGTTGAGTGTGAAAATGGACTGACGACTGGCTTTCATGAGATCTTCTGTCGCCACATTTTAACAAACAAATCGGACGGGCATTATATATAGATAGATGCTATATAGATGCTATATCTACACTAAATACAGCTATGGGCTCATAGGCTGAAGCCCAACCTGGCTCATATAGCGAAACACTGGAGGATAGCAGTGCGTAGAAGTAGCTTACCGTCATGTTTGAAGTAGTGCTGAGCAATTCACCGGCAGACCCCTAACTTGAGTTTTTAATCGCGATTACAATCGAGGTAAATGTACTTTTAAGTTGACTTGTGAATGAGCAGGGATCGACGAGTCATCGCTGAGTGGAAGTGGACTGACGACGCGTCAACGATAATGACGATGATCTTTGTTTTATAACACAATACCAACCGGACGGATTTCTCTTGAACCAACCTCCCTTCAATGGGGATCACTATCTGGCAGGTAGACGGTCAATAAGGGGGAGCGTTATCTGGCAAGTATTCACCCACTAAGGCCCACTATCTGGCAACTTTGCTGCTCTTAAGGCACAATTATTTAAATTCTCATTAAATTGATTAAATATTGTTATACACTTGCATATTTAAAAAAAAATAAAACAAGAACAAACAAATAGGCAATGCGAGTAGAATTCCTACAAATATAAATATATATGTTCGGTGCAATCGGGCTATCTTGGACGTTAAATTACGCACTGCAGGAAGCGTTAAGCGTAAATTTCTTCAAAATAAAAGCCCTGCATTTTTAGACAACTTATTATACAAACATATACACAGGCAGTGGGAACATAAAGTGTATGAAGTGACAATGAAGCATGACTAATTAACACGCACTAACGTTGCTGTCATTGACTTTGAAAAGCTCATATACACTGGTGTAGGGTTGAAAAAGTCTAGGTCTAACTTACTGAATTGAATATACAGGGCAGTGTTTAATTTAAAGCAGTACAGTTAAGTTTAAACGCAAATTAATTTGTTAAAGTGGCTAAATCATCACACATCAGAATTTGGTATCCCAGAGAGGCTAAACCATAAACACTATCGGTGTCTGCTGTCGCCATTGCTCTATTTAAAATACCCATGGCAACGGAGCAGTTAGTCACCTGACCAGTATGGCCCCGCCTCTCCCCTAGGAGTCACATGACCAAACTCCACGGCCCTGTGTGCAGGAAATAGGTTCTAGTCTTTGTATAAGCAGACAAACTGGAGATAGGTGTACACTGTCTTTGCATAAGCAGACAGTCAGGAATAAATGTACACACCACTGAATCAAAGCGACACTTCATCATAATCCCAATCAAATATTCTAAACTGTTCAGCCTGAAGAAAACAGATGATGTTAAGGTAGGCTCTTATTTTTAAAAATGTATATATAAATATATATTTATTCGGCGCTGTTTGCTTCAAACCAAATGACAGTATCATGATCTGAGCTAACTTAGTTTTAGGATTCTAACTTGCCTGAAAATGGTTTACACGCTCGCCCCAATATAAACACATGGATATACTGCTGTTATCAACATTGGAAACAACAACAACATGGCGCTACCACAGTCCAGTGGTCGTATTGTCTGCTGATTTGGGGAAATTGTGACCCATCCCTTTCGTTTTGCAAGCTGATATGTCTACAAGCCTAGAATCAATGGTGTTTCAGCATTTCATCAATACGTCTCTCTGTAGTTACTAAGTATTAGGATCCGGGGCAGTCATACCTAGATAGTTAACATCAAGATTGATACTGCTCAATTAAAAGCATTCAGATAACCTAGTTACTAAAGTTCTTAGGCAGTCTAGGTAGGAGGTTTCATGCAATTGATTAATTTCTGTCTGTTTCTAAAATAACTAATTTACCCTTGTCGCTGTTTGTGTGTGTATGTTTGTGTGCCTTCATAATATCTGCCCTCAGGGATAACATAACCTGTGGGCAGGTTATGTTCTCACAAAAACTATTGTGGAAAGTTAAAGGGGTCACTATATTGAACTGATTGCTGTAGAGAGTAGAGAGTATTATAGTAACAGTATGTTCTGCTGCGGTGCAGGGGCACAATCTAATTACACACAGACAGAACCTTAGTTTTCACTTTTTATATGCGATATATTTAGACTTTCATGTCATGTATTATGTGTATTATGTAGTGTTCCATTAGTGTTGACCAACCGTTACAACGGTAACTTGGTAACTTTGGGACCAACCGATCTGGTCCCAAAGCTACCCTGGTTGAGCTACATCTCTATAGCCTATAGTATTTACTTAGTGATTGTTATAACTACATGGTTGCTTATCTAAAGACAGTTTGTCATGGGATGAAACACAACAAACACTTTTTTGAAATGGTTGTGGTGTGTATTAGATGTTTATGTAAGGGATCATTAGACATGTGAAAAGTACATATGTATGGACATATGTGTGTATGTATACCGTATGCATGTATATGTATACTGTATAAATATTAGGTTATGGAGATGTATATAATGTACACATGTATATAGTATGTATGTATGTATATATACAATGAATGTATGAATTGTATGCAGTATGTACATATGTGTGAAGACATTAGATATGACGTTTGATTTTATCTCCAAGTTAGATGGTGTTGACACGTGCGTCCATCTAAGATCCGGGAAACGAGTCAGCTCCCACCCAGCAATCTCCTGACCCCACCCTCCTCAGCACCCACTGCCCGCCTGGCTCAACATGTACTCCACCGAGACTGAACACCAGCGCGAAGGTAGCATGCATCAAGCGCACCCAACATCCCAACACAGTGGAGATTGTTCTAGTGAGACAGTCTGTTACAAGGAGAGCTCTGGTATTATCCTTTTGTCAGACAGGATGGCTAGATACATAGACCTCCTCTCTTCTCAACTCTTTTTTTACCTCTCCTATCTTTACCCCTGCCTCTCCTCATTCCTCTCCTCTATCCTCCCATTCCCCTGCTCCTCCTATACCTCACTTCTCTCCTCTACCTCTCTTCTCTCTCCTCCTCACCCCTCCTTCTCTCAATTACTCTCTAACACCTCTTCCCTTATTCTCATCTCCTCCACTATCACCTCCTCCTCTCCCTTCCCTCTCCTGTCATTTCTCCTCCTCTCTCTCACCTCCTCCCCCCCTCATCTTTCCTACCGGCTTCTTCTCTCCTTTCTCCAGCCTCACCTCCTCCTCCTTCTCCTCTTCTAGGTCCCAGTCTGCCTTCCTGCCCCTCAGAAGCAAACCAGCTCCACCCCAGTCCGGTTCCTCCTGGACCCTCAAGGTCCCAGCGGCAGTATGAGCGTATCGGAGAATCCACCGGAACCTCGTAAGAGTTCACTCTTCTCTTCCCTCACACTCCTTCTCCTTCTCCCCCTAACTCTCCCTCTCCTCCCCACCTCTGTTTCTCCCTCACACACACTCCTTCTCCCTCCCACAGTCCATCTCCATATCACTCCACATATACTCCATCTGTCCATCCGCATTATAAGGCCACATTAATGACATTGCTCCTCTCGTATAAGATGGATCAGCCTTCCAGTTGGTATACCAACTGGAAGGCTGATCCATCGATCACACATATGGGGGGGACACTGAAAATAGAGGCCTAATTTTTTTGCTTGCTTCGGATAGGACTCAAGTTTATTTGGGATGCAAAATTTGAAAGCATTATTTTGTGGTAAAATGAGCATGGGGTTTTCCAGTAGACTGTGATATGTGTTGTTGTCTGTCTCTGAGCTGAGAAGGTCAGAAGTAACACTCTGGCATCCCTGGGCTCTCCAGGTTTCTCCAGACCCTGATTCACATGCTGAAGGGGAACATCGGCACCGGCCTACTGGGTCTGCCCCTGGCCGTGAAGAACGCCGGCCTGGTGGTAAGCAGCAACACAAGGCACTGATGCCAAATACTGGTCCTTATTGCGAATCAACCTGCCAGATAGTGGTCCTTTTTGAGAATCTACCTGCCAGATAGTGGTCCCTATTAAGAATCTAGGTAACACTTTATAATAAAGTCATATGTAATTTATAAGCCTTTAGTTAATGATGAACTAATCATTAACAAAACATTAATTTACATATGAGGATGATTAACAAATGATGTTAAAGGCCCCCTATTTTACCACCAGTTTAATGTTGATCAGCCATTATAAACCATGTCAAAACCTACCCTTTAGTGACATCATCAGTGAGTGTCCACCCAGATATAAGATGCATAGATTAGCCTACCAGTTGGTACAGTCCACTAGGTAGGCTGGTAGGCTGCACAATTATTATTCTACAAATGCCTTATTTATCTACAAATGTATATTAATGTTTTGTTAAAGATTAGTTCGTCATTTACTAAAGGCTTATAAATGACTTATGACTGAACGTTATTATAAAGTGTAACCAGAATCTATTACTTATTGAGGATCTACCTACCAGATTATGTTTTTTTGAGTGAGTGTCGACCTGCCAGATAGTGGTCATTATTGAGAATCAACCTGCCAGATTATATTTAGTGAGAGTCAACCTGCCAGGTAGTGGTCCTTTTTGTAGGGTGAGGAGTGTTTGGTTCAAAGTCACAAGTTTGAATCACTGAATGGCCTTTTGTGGTTGTGCTTGTGTTGTTGTTTTGCATGCTTGTGGGTTGCTTGAGTAAGATTATCCAAGAGTGTCAAAGAGTGTTAGAGTGTCCGTTTTAATCTAACCCTGAAGCGTTTTGACCTCTGGTTCGATTGAAAACAGGGATTTTGGTCTGTATCCAATTAAACTCTGGTTTGGTTCGCTTTAGGTGCGAACATGATCCGACCCAACTATAGGAAACAAACCAAGAAAAACAATGCATTGTGGGTTGATTGTACACTTTTGCCGCAAACTGGAAATAATAAACATATTCAGCCAGGTATACTTTAACCTTTCCTAGATTCAAATGACAGATTCAGAAGTGGTGCAAACACACAAACAACTTGCTGTCTTGTCAGGTGCTCATACTGTTCCCTTTTTTTTGTTATTTTATTTGTAGGAACAACAAAGCACAGTGAATAAGCCAAAGACCATACAAACTTGTTGTTGCTCCATTATTATTGTTTTATTTTATTATTGCAAAAGGAAGAGTTATGAGTTTCCCTCTGATGTTCTGTCCAATAGACAAGAAACCTGTTCCACAGTGTCACATGTGTTTACATTTTTTGGTTTTCTTGACAAAGTCCTGTGTAAACACTAACATAATAAAATTAAAAATTTAACAAAGTAGCAACTTCACCATTGAACCGGACCAAATCTTCCAAATTCATAGGCAGTGAGTTATCCAGCACAGAGGTCATTAGATAACCACCTGGTGCAGGTCAGGTGTTGTATGCAGACATGTGCAGTTAGCGGTCAGGTGTACAGCTAACAGCCTCTATAAGTTAACGCTGGGGTTATTGGTCATGTGTTGGAGCTAACACTAGCTGCCAACAGTCAGGTGTTGGAGCTGTCAGACCGTACTGCCAGCTGTGAGACTACCGTCGCCGTCAGGAATCCTGTAAATGGTTAACTTGTTGTCAAGTTTGCTAGATGCAACAGTGAACCTTTGCTTTTCTACATTTTATCTATAACATCCTTTGCCTATTTAAGCCGAACTTGACTATTATTCTTCAAGCACCTTATTTAACAAACCATTTTTGGAAGTGTGTTTTTTTTTAACCGACAGGGATGGATTGGAGTTAAGGAACAACTCTGTGTCTATCTTTCCCACCCTACATCCTCCTCATATCCCCCCTATCTCTTTCTCTCCAACTATCCTTCACCCCCACCACCATCTCTTCCCTCCCCCCCCTCTCTCTCTCTCTCTAGCTGGGTCCAGTCAGTCTGCTGTGTATGGGCATCGTAGCAATCCACTGTATGAGGCTGCTAGTCAAGTGCTCCCACCATCTTAGTGAGAGGTAAGCTTTCAGCTCCTCATCCAAGCCTGGGGTGAGCCTGGGCCCACTAGCTGAGGCAAGAGGAGCCGCTGTCTCTGGAAGTGGGAGCAATGATGTGCATGCAGTTTATGTATGATGCGTGCATGATGGGACCCTTATTGACCTTGCACCTATTCCTAAACATAACACTCTGACTTATTCCTAAACTCTGCCTTCTCTAACTTCATACCTAAACTTGAATTAACCATCCATAACCTGATACCTAAACTTAACCATCTCTAGCCTTATACATAAACTTTAGAATCTCTAACCCAATACATAAACTTAACCATCTCTTACCTAATATCTGAACTTAACCATCTCTCACCTAATACTGGCATGTAATAATCTTTAACCTAATACCTAAAATTAACAATCTCTTACCTAATACATCAACATAACCATCTGTAACCTAAAACATAAATGTAACCATCTTTAACCATTTAACTAAACTTCAATCAATCTTTAACCTAATACCTAAACTTAACAATCTCTTACCTAATACATAACCTTAACCAGCTTTAACCTACCACCCAAATGCAACTAAACCATTAGTTAAAAGATCCTGTTTAAACGTCTATTTGTGAAGGCTCACCTCAGATTTGAGAATTTGTTTAGGACTTCTAATGAGCCTCTGACTTACTTTACACTTCTTCCTATGGTTGTTCCTAGTGTCCACCATTGGAAGACTGATTGTACTGGGCAGCTCCCAGTGTCATCCAGTAGAATAATGTGGTTGTACTGGGTTGTTTGTTGGTGGAAATGTACTGGTGCAAAGTGAGGCAGCGTGTTAAACCACTATGCTAGCTCAGCAGAGAGCTAGTAACTCATCCGGTCTTCTGCAGGGTCAGCTGTTCTGCCGCCTGCTCACCACAGCTTCTCATTATTCAGGTCCCGCGATAGACCTCTAAAGAAATCCATTCAATTAGACACACAGCCTACTGGTTATGGTCTAAAATAATAAGTGAACATGGTTAGAACAGTGTCATGCTGGTTCAATAATGTAGCATATAGTAGATATTTAAAGCAAGGGTAGGCAAATTATTTTATAAGCATTTTGTAATTTGTTGAGATTCTCTATACATCCCGGCAGCAATCAATGCTCTGACAAAAAAAAAATACAAATCTGGTATCTGTGGCTGTCGCAGGCCTGTAATAAGCCTGTTCAATCATTTAATTAAGTCAGCTTTCCTGTCTGTCTACCTAACTACCTGGCTGTCCCCTCATTGCACATGACCGGAGTCTTCCACAAGGCTTGGCAGACCTATTGCTGAAGCTTGTGAGCTAGTCACATGTTTTGGGGGAGTGGCTTTGGCGGGAGGCCTGAAGCCTGAAAGGAAGGGTGGGATTACTTTGGTTAGATACTTTGAAAATCTAGCTTACTCTAGCTGGTTTCTGACAATTTCCTACCTTACCTTTAAGTCATGTATGACGGTCATCATTCGTAGTTTCAATAATGTTGCAATTTTTGCATTTACATTAATATACTACTGTTCTATATTCTCTGCTGTGACATCCCATTTTCCATCTGGGAAGCATTGTCTTATCTTCGTAAATGTAAATATCAATGTAAATGTGTGTTCCGCTTCTACAGGGTAAACAGACCGTTCCTAAGCTACGGCGAAGCAGTGTACATTGGGATGGAGAATGTTTCCTGGCTGAGAAGACTCGCACCGTGGGGGAGGTATAGAATCCCCTTCTCTCTTTTTTCTCTTAATCTGTCTGTTTCTATTAATCTATCTCCTATCTGTCTCACTCTTTTTCTCTCTTTGTTGATCTCTCTATTTATACATGTCTGTATCTCTCCCATCTATCTTATCAATATTTGCTTTATAAGCATGGCTGTGGGAAAAGGGCTGTGAATTAATGTAATCTCCATGTTATTACCGGTAACAAACAACTCACCTGTCTTCCTAACAAACTCAGTTCCACTGGTTTTCCTCAAGACTATTGTCTCTCCCCCTTTTGTAAGTGACGGTTGCAATTGGAACAGAAGCAGACACATCATCAAATTTGCAGATAACCAATTGTTATCCTTCTAGAACAGGAGGAACAGAACCCAGGGCTATTTATTCAATTTTTACATGTTGTTTGAGTCTTTCCCTCACCTAAATGTCTCAAACCAAATACATGGTCATCGATTTTAGAAAGAGGACTCCTAGTCCTGTACTCAACTCTATTAAGAAGGTGCTGACATTTAGCTGGTGGATAGATACAAAATATCTGGGCATTGTTCTTGATAACTGTAGCGATCGACCCTGCCACACGCCACCCATGTGGTTTCACTGGGTTCCTCCGGCACAAGGATACAGGTAGAATATCAGTTTATTGCAGAGTTGGAAGGTTTGTTACATGCAGAGCGAGGCTGCGTTTCATTCAAATTTAAACTTCCCCTCATTCACTTCCCTTCAGCCCTTGGTATTCTGTCAAACAGAGAGGAGAGGAGAACTTGAGCAGGGGATTTAAATGGAAAGCATCTGCCCATGACGACCTTCAGCAAAAACTATCATGGATCCAGCGTCCGACATGTAGAGTTAGCACTATACTGCTTTCTACCAATCAGAAATACCTGCAGACTCAAACGAAGAGCCATTAATGATAAAATTAACATTTATGAAAATATGCTTGTATACTTACACTTACGTATACAAACTACTAACGATGTCAATGCTACACTCCACCTAGGTGGCTTTTATTGGGCTCCTCCAGACAAAGGACACAGGGTGGTGATGTTGAAAGCTGGGTTATTGTAGAAGTTTGTAGACAATGATACATGACCTGGGGCAGTCCCTATCCCCATCTCCCTTCTGGAGCGTGGGTCTTCGGCAGCTGTGCTGGCTGGCAGAGGTGCGACTGGGTCTGGCCTGCTGTGGGCTGGGACCAGACGGTTACCCGTGGTAGTCGCTGCGCTGCCTCCCCCTTCTTCCGCTGGGCTCCACTGCGCCGTTGTGGAAAAGGCTGGTGCTTGGTGGCCACTGTATCCTCGTGCAGCCCTTTTGGGTCCTTTCTTTGTTTGAAGAGGCCCCACTCTGGGCATCAGTGTAACAATGACAATGCTACACGCCACAATGCTACGTGGCTGCCACACTACACCTAGGTGACTTAACTGGGCTCCTCCAGACAAAGGACACAGGGTGGTGGTGTTGAATGCCGGTTTATTGTAAGGTTTGCAGACAATGTTACATGAGCTGGTGCTCCATGTTCCCATGCAGGAGATCTCCCTGAGTGTGTGTGTGGTGATGGTTGGTTTAACCTGTGCACATTGATTGCTCAATGTGCAACAGGTGTGCAGCCTCACCCAGCCCCAGAATCCAATCAGTCTGACTCGGGCAAGGTGAGGCTGCTTAAACCAGCCATCGTCCACACGTTTTACGTACATTACTACCACATAACCATGGATGTATTTTCTTGCACCAAATGCATAACTGTAATGCATTGTTGGGGATATACATCTCTGGAGTGACCATCGTTGTTGACTAGCTCCCTCAAACCTTCGAGGGTCGATCTCACCGATCTGCAGCTCGGATCTTACTAATGGCACACTGTCGTTGCACTGTATCTGATATTGTGTCTGAACTACCTTTGTGTTGTATTGCTGTTGTTCTGCTGTCTGTCTGTATGTACTTAATGGGATCCTGGCTCCAAAGCATTTTGCAATGGTTTAATCAAGTCTCTCTCTCTCTCTCACTCTCACTGTCACTCTCTCTCTCACACACTCACTCACTCTCTCACTCTCTCTCACACTCTCTTTCTCACTCTCAGATGGACAGTAAATCTGTTCCTCATCATAACCCAGTTGGGTTTCTGCTGTGTGTACTTTGTCTTCCTCAGTGACAACATCAAGCAGGTTAGTCACATCCACACGCCTACAGACATTTTCATACACAGAAACTCACGCACACATGAACACAGAGACACATTCTTGCTGGTCCATGGGGTTATACTTTAATTATCATGTCTACCCATCCATAAGAAACATAATGTGAATCATGTTATTGGGCCATGTATGCAGTAATGTGATGTACAGTTTCTCACCACTAGGTGGTAGTATACGGCCTCATCCGAGAACTGTACAGTTAGATCTAGCGTTTCCTTTTTCTTCTCCGTCTCTCTCTCTCTCTCTTCCTGTTCTATCCTCTCTTCTCCTCTCTCCACAGCTCCTTCCTTATCACTTCTCTCCCCTCCTCATTTCTTCTCTCTTCCTCTCCGACCTCTGACCTCCTCTCTCTTCCTCTCAACATGAAAATGTATTCATCCCCCCTGTGGAGGGCTTTCCATTCGTTTTTCTGCCTGTGATTGAGGTTGAACCGTACGTGTAGGGGAAACTATGGAAATTATGTTTAGTCATTTGACCTTTAACTTGCCTCAATGTGAACATCAGGTGTATTGTGTTCATCGGGTACAAGGGGTTTACAAAGCCATTTTACATTCCCCAGGAAATCCTGGGGAACGGATAACGACCTTTACCATGACTTGTCACGTGGGGATATATGTATATATTGTATATGTATCTTTATCGGAAGATGTCTTTCAGAGTAGAAAAATTACTGAGTGAGACAAATGTAGGTGAAATTAGCGAGAACTATGAAAGTTATCCTATTTGGACGTTCCCACTTCAAAATGAGTGGACAGCATTCTATCCCAGTGACCGATCAGAATAGAACATCACTTTCTCTTTTTATGACTGCTATGACAGCAAAGACTGTAGTGGAAGAGATCACAACAGATTTTCAAATTAAAAGAAAAACTCTTTCTGATGGAGTTTTAAGCAACTTCTGAATAACACCTCCCTCTTCCTCCTTTCATCTTCCCAAACCCTTCATCATCCTCTCCCTCATCTCCCCCCTTCTCCTCTTCCTCATCTTCTTCATCAATACCTCTTCCTCTCCCCGCCTCATATTCCTCTCATGACCCTCCTCCCCCCCCCCCCTCCTCCTTCCCTCAACATCTTCCTTCTCCCTGCTCCTCCTCCACTCTGACAGGTGGTGGAGGCAGCCAACGGCACCACCTGGGACTGCCAGGTGAACCAAACCAACCAGACGGCGCTGGGGGGGACTAGCTTCGACTCCCGCATCTACATGCTGTTCTTCCTGCCCGCCTTCATCCTCCTCGTCTTCACCCCCAACCTCAAGTACCTGGCTCCCCTCTCGCTCCTCGCCAACCTGGTGATGAGCTGTAGCCTGGTGCTCATCTACTATTACTCTTTTACGGTAACACACAACCCCAACGCAACTACACACAATACAACACAGCTACACAACAAATAATACTAATAAGGGGGCAGGATAGTCTAGTGGTTAGGCACTGGGTTCGATCCCATGACAGCAGGCATCCTTGAAAATGTTACAACCCCTACATGAATTGTTCCGGGACTGGACGTCTCTCCCCCTGACCAATTTAGTTTTTTTTTATCACATGGGATATTCTGACCAAATGTAACCTAACCTTCTCCCAGTGGTTTGCAAATATGCATAGGCAAAAACAAGGTTTTATGATTTTTTTTTCTTTTGTTATTTAAGTAAAAAAAAACTTCAGCCCTAAATTCTGTTCTGGGGCCGACCATACCTACACTACTTAAAATATGTCAGAATTGAACATGAATTCCAAGGTACCTTCCTTCTACCTAAAGTTTGCTTGGCTATGGAAACTGTAACAAACGAGAGATGGAATCGCTTCTTCCTAAGGCAGGGAAGGCAATAATCAAACCGATTATTCTGTAGCTGTTCATTTATCCTGCACAAAAACATACACTTTCACACTGAAGCAAACACACTACTTTCCCCCCTGGATGGGCCTGATTCCCGGGTCCCCACTGATTCGTTTCCCGGGTTTAATGGATGAGAGGAGAACTCTTCCTGGCAGAGACGCTAGATTCCCTGTTTCCCACCCATAGAAATAATCCATCATGCAAAGAGAGCTTTGCTCTAAAAGAGACAGAGCAAGAGAGAGTGTTGGAGGATGAGAATGAAAGAAGAAATAACAAGATGGGTTTAGAGCTTCTATGATGAACGACCTCAGGAAGGAATTCCAGAAAAAGTGTTCAGGGAATGTCTCGGATGTATTCCCCGAAAGGTTTTTGTGTTCCCGTCGTACTTCGTAATTCCAGTGTTGCAGCTAGGCTGTTTTCAATTAGTCTCCGCAAAGATAACATTAGGCCCCTTGCAACGTCATTCCTCTCTCACGACTTAAATGTGGGGCAAGGTGGTGTGATTTGTTTCACCTTCAGAACTAGCGTATTTTTAAAAAATAAAACCACGGCTTGCATCCCATTTTACGAACCAAAACTGTCGCTGCTGCTTTTTTCCAGTGCGGATTGTAGGTCGATGAACGATAATTCAAAGCCTGCTGTGTCTAAATTGATTGCTTGCAACATAAGAGATGCCTTGATTTCTTAATCAGTCAAAACGTTGGCAAAACGTGGGTTTTACTAAAGCTTGAATCTGCGTTATCTCCAATTACTCGCCGACGCTTACTTTTGTTAAGCCCAGCATTGGGTGGTACATGTAAGTATTTGGGTTGTGGGCAAAGATTTGTAATAAGCTGTGGCTTATACTACGGAGCAGCTTATTTGTGGTATTCTGAAACATACAACCCCATTTTACCGCTCCTGCGGCTTATAGAAAATGTGGCTTTATTTTCGAAAGATACAGTGGTGCCTTGCTCAAAAACCCTCAGCAAGGTGATCAAGGCCTACCACACTTAGACATGACCCCCAGTCTGTTGATGTTGGCTAGCGTTGCCTCAGGTGAAGGAAGGACATGAAAGTAGTGCAGTGGTATGATCTGGACCCAATAGTAACACACACTCTATTTACTATTTAGTCAATCATCAGATACTTTAATCCAAAGGGTGGCAGTAATGAGCAGGAGGAGGTTAGGGAATCTTTTTCAAAGATGCTTTCAGATTTTGGACCATTTGGGTTTGAACACAGTACCCTAACCATTCAACTCTCCTTCCACTCTACTGATTTCATGTGCTTAGCGGTTCCTCCTCCAGTAAGCTTACCAACATTTTTTGATTGCCCTCTGTTCCCTGTTTCCTGTTTCCTGTTTCCAGAACATCGAACTCCCAATCAATCTGCCCATGGTGGGCAAGGCCAAGGACTACCCGCTCTTCTTTGGCATGGCCATCTTCGCCTTCGAGGGCATCGGAGTGGTAAATAGCACCAATAACTGATGTCTATGCTGATGAGATGATAAGATGATTATTATAATGATATATTTTAACAAAACATTATTTACAGAATAACATTCTTACAGGTTCTACGTCAGTGTTTTCTGTTTTTTCCCCCTCTGGGATAAATAAAGTTACTACGTTATCTCATCTTTTCTGTTGTTTGTGTTGTTGCCATAGATGAATAATAAGACCTGGCACCTGTTTTGCCCGACAGTCAACACACTCACTTCCTATTGCGCTTTCATCCGCAGGTCCTTCCTCTGGAGAACAAAATGCAGAAGCCTGAGGGCTTCGGCATGGTGCTGTACACTGGGATGGGAGTTGTCACCTTCCTCTACATCAGTCTGGGCACAGTGGGGTACATGTGCTTTGGCGACACCATCGCTGGCAGCATCACCCTTAACCTCCCCAACTGCTGGTGAGCCACCAACCTTCAGCTAACGCAGCACTAATGTCGTGCTAGTGTCATGCTAATGTTATGCTAATGTCATGCTATGATCATGCAAATGTCAGGCTCCGTCATCCTCCCAACTGCTGGTGATCGACCAACCTGCAGCTAGAATTGTGTGTGCTAAGTTTGTGCTAACGTCATTCTAGCATTCCATGCTCCCCAACTGCTGGTAAGATACTGGTAACGCATTCAGCCTTAAGCCTTCCAAATGAAATTGATTATCACTGAGCATTTTTTGCATGGTTCAGCTCTTCCTTTAGACTCCAATTGAGCGTGCACATGCACACCACTCGATAAAGCACAACGGTTTGCTGTGTACCCTTGGGAAAACTCACGGTTCAAATTGGTGGCTGTTGATCTCAAAAAAGCAGACTCCGTCTCCCCGCCTCCCATTCGGACAACTCACGTATTCTCAGACTCTGTTCATCTCAACCAGAGGGTAACAAACCACCTGTGGGGTACAATTTTGGCTGTGGGGTACAATTTTGAAAGTGTTTCTTCCAGGAAATCGACACTTCATTAATGCAATATATAATAACATAATATAATCAGTGTGATCTATAATGGAATACTAATTTAGTTGCGTTGGCCTGTTCTCTTCCTCCTGGCTACGCCCAGAGATATTGGGTTTTTTTTCCCTAGAGAAAGGGGACAAAGAAAAGTAAACGGTGGACGGTTTGTGTTTTCCCGCGCTTGACAGAAGTTAATATGAGGGCACTCTCCTCCCCCACCCTAAACACAGCCCAACCCATGATTTGTCATGCAACATTCCCACCTTTATCCAGCTGCAAACCAATTTGGCTTTTTAGAAATAAAAATTCATGTTGGTCTTGTTGATACTGCAGGGTTGCGATGCACAGTTGTGCATGTATGTGTGTGTGTGTCTGTGTTCGTGTGCATGTGAACGTGTGTGTGCGCGTGTGTTTGCTCAAGCACAAGTGTGTTCCTATGCATTTGTGACCCAGTGAGGGTCATTTACATGTACATTTACATTTAGGGCCTTTAGCAGACGCTTTATCCAAAGCGACTTACAATAAGTACATTTGTCAGAAGAAAGAGAAATAATATATCGCTGTTGGTACAGTAAGGATGTTCATAGAACCAAGTGCCGAGCACTAACAATTGCTAGGTTAACCGATT
>JAOPJO010000002.1:18714837-18733777 GCA_027123675.1 Molva macrophthalma
TTGATCGGGAGGGTGACAGTGACCGCGTGGAGTTCAAATGCAGATCTGGTCAAGTGTTCCAGGGGAAGGACTTGGTAGGACAACTTTGGGGAGATGAGGAGTCCAGTCCCTCCTCCTCACCAAGGTCTTGGGGTGTGTGAGAACGAGTAGGCGGTTGAGAGGGCAGCTGGAGTGGCAGTGTTCTCTGGGGTGATCCAGGTCTCTGTAAGGGCCAGGAAGTGGAGAGTCATGAGGGATGCGTAGGCCGAGATGGAGTCTTCCTTTCCTGACCACCGATTGGCAGGTCCCCCCATCACTTCGAGGTCAGCGTCGGTGGAGAGCGTTGGGTAGCACAGATTGGATGGATAGCAGCAGCGAGCAGAGGGTCCTAGGTGGCGTCTTCTCCGGAGAGATATCCTAGCAATGATTGAGGTATGGCACATAACTGCGATAGGAGGTACGATAAGTAGTTGCTGGTCTTCCTCAAGGAACTCCCGCAGAGAGACTCCCTATGTCTTTGTTTGACCGGGTCTTCATTTGGAGGGGCCTGACACAACAGCTGACGCTAGCAATGACTAGCCCTTATGTGCACAGCAAGGCTCAGGCAGCCTTAGCTCCGCCCTACAATCAAGCCTATTGTTCACACCTGGTGATCGATACTAGCTCGAATGACCACTTTCTAACTACAGAGAGTTCAGATTAGCATTACCAACTGCAATGCTAGACACACAAGTTCTTAGTTTCTGTACTCACCAGCAGCAGGATAACATGCAACAACCTTCTTCAAGACAAATGTCAAATGTAACTGTCACAAAGGGATTGGCGACCCAGTGAGCCAGCAAAGCAAAAGGCTGATCGTGAACAAATTATCTCTTAAGAGGAAAGGCAACAGACGGCAATCAATGCCTCACTCATGTCTCATAGCCTCTTCCAACTGATTGTCTTTGCCCATCGGGCCTCGCATTCGCTGGGATCTCTTCAAAAGGGACACTGAGGCCTTGTGATGTAGTCAAAGAAGCACAATAAACACAAGCCAGTGACCCACAATCAAGTTCCATTCATGAATAAATTCATCTAAATAAAGGGGATGCAAAGCAACTGTAAAACCCTTCTTCCAGCAGGGGGCCCTTCCAGTACTGGCTCTCTGTCTCCTTCTAAATGCCTTCGCACCTCTCACAACTTCACTGAGATGTCTGTATATCGTGACAGACAAGGATATGCCCCGTGGAACATTGACATGCCCCTTGGTGCAAAGACGCACCCCCTTGGCACCGATGAACTGTTCTATGTTCTCCGGTTATTAATTGGCATGCAAGTCTGCACGATATTTAAACATGTATTGTTTGGTACGCACTGACCTTTCCCCCCCCCACCCCATCTCACTTATTTTGTCTTCCTATTTGCTATTTGGTCTTTTATTATCAGACTCTTTAATCCAAAGTTACTTACAACTGAATACAGATACATGTTATTAAGGAGCAGGTAGGGGATCACAGGGCATCTTGCTTAGGGACCTTGCAAATAACTTTATGAGGAGGAGTCAAATACACCACCAGACTACCCATAAAGTTATTTGTATTAATTGCTGTTATCTCACCTCCCTCTCTGCAGGATGTACCAGATCGTGAAGCTCCTCTACAGTTTTGGGATCTTCATAACCTTCGCCCTTCAGTTCTACGTGCCAGCGGAGATCATGGTCCCGCCTGTGGTCGACCGCGTCTCCGGCCGTCACTTGAAAATCGCCGTGGACCTTCTCGTGCGGGCTGTGCTCGTTATATTTACCTGTAAGTAATATTTACTTGTAGGTCATATTCATCTGTCAGATATATTTACCTGTCAGGTGTATTCACCTGTAAGGTATAGTAACCTATAAAGTATTTTTGCCTGTGACGCATATTTACCTGTCCAGTGTATTCACCTGTAATTGACCTGTCAGGTATACTGTCTTGGCTAGTTCCTAGCTTGAATCCAGCTACTTTCTTGGCTAGAATAAAGCTAATTTATTGCTTAACAAATGTAGCTACGTTGTTGGCTGGAATAATGCTCCTTTTTTTGCATATCCAGCTTTGTTCTTATCTAGAATCAAGCTATGTTTTGAGTTAATCTAGCTACTTTCCTAGCTAATTTAGGTTCTTCATCAACTCTCTGCACAAGTCTAGCACAGTAGAAGCTAAATCATTCTGGATCATAGAACACCATGGACTACACTATCCGCTATGCTAATAGGCTAGGCCTTTGTAGTTCTTTCAAATAACTGCAATTTACTTCTGCATTCAATTATTTGAATGCAAAGTGTTGTTTTTAGATGCTTGTTTAAGAGACTACCAAGTAATTTTAAATAATGTTTTAGGAAGAACCAGATTGTCTTTCCTTTTGTGTGTTTGTAATTGTGGAGACAGAGAGCAAGAGAGAGGGGAGGATTAACTGTGTGCCTCTTTATCATTGTATCAAAACACCAAAAACACTCCACTGAACAGACCTGCCTTTTATTTATAACCAGCAGCCGTCCTTCAGTTATGATCTATGTCTGACCCCTGACCCCTGACTTCAGTTGAGTCTTACACAGATCTCTCAGTTGAAGGACTTTCATTATCCTGTAATCCTGTTACTATGGGTCGGGACCGAAAATGGGTTGTGATCCAGTCGGAGGCGAAAACAAAAGGATCATCAGTTCCGGTGTGCTCAGAGGGTTCCACGGACACACTGAAATGGTCTGAAATTGGGTTTTGGGTCCTTGGATGAAAAGGTTTAAGATCGCCTTGTGTAAAGAGATGTTGTGTTTTCTTAAGAACATCCATCCATATAATGGCCTTGATCATTCTTGTTTTTGGGAACCTGTTGACAACCGTGAGCTCTGACTCTAGTCACACATGCTGTCTAGCAGCATGTGTCGTAATACATAGAACTTGTTTATGTCTGATTTGCTTTGCATTGGTCCATGTCAAAACAAACCTGGTGGTCCTGAAATCTGTGTTCAGTGTGGAAAACCTATAGTAGAGCTCCAAAATGCTTGTGTAGAGCTTCGGAATGCTAATGTTAGAGCTCAACACTAACATTCTAGAGTCTAGAATGTAATGAAGAGCTTTAGATGCTAGTGTAGAGCTGTAGAATGCTAGCATAAGACCTCAACACTAACATTCTGGAGTCTAGAATGTTAATGTAAAAGTTTAGAATGTTAGCGTTGAGCTCTAGAATGCTAGCATAGAAAGAGCTCTAAGCTGAGTTGTACAGGGAGCTGAGCCGCACAGCACTGTGCTCCATCTATTAAAGCTACAGAGTCACACCTTACATTAGACATTAGACACCAGACATTCTTTCTGCCCAATGGAACCTATAGGGAATCATGCAGATGCCAATTAGCTGTTGTTCAAAGGTTCCTGATTGCGCATATTGATAAGCTAATAAAAATAAATAAATGCATTTGCAGCTTTTATGTCTGAAGGCAAGCCTCTCTGCATTATTATAGGGGGAGCGGGGGTACATGTAGAGTGATGACTGGCGGTGTGGACTCTGGGCAAGTGACTTTGGCTTTGAATGAGAACAAGATAAGGAAGCGGGAGGAGAGGGAAATTACAGAATGATGAGAGCGACAGCGGAGTGAGAGCAGAGCGAGAGCGGAGCGAGAGCAGAGAGATAGAGGACTTTCAGGCCTGTTGGCTCCCACATGCACCGACAAGATCCCTAGAGATCTTCTCCATAAAGAAAGATGCTAATGACAGGAATCCAAGGCAGTTCCATGCTATCCCGAGAGAGAAACCCGCTGCTACCGCTACTCTACCGCGCTTTAAACCGCTCTTTAAACTTATGTGGTGGCGCCGCTGCGGCACTGGGATTAGCCACAAAGCAACAGGGAAAAAACACACAAAGCAACAGGGGCAAAGCAATCTTTCCCCACAGCCTGCAACATAGGGGGGATAAAACCAACAGTAGGGAGGACAGATGTCAGACAGCGAACACACTCCTCTACTTGGGATGGGGTAGTTGTCTGTGGGGTTTGAACAGGGGGTCGAGAACCTTATTGGCTGGCAGAGCCATATTCAACTTTTTTTCTTTTTTTTTTTGAAGAGCTTAAAAAAAATTACATTCGATTCTCACAATTAAATCTGAATTTAAGATGTATCTTTAAAGAGAAAGTTAACACATTTAAATGTTTTTCTTTCCTGTGGATATGTTTTCTTTATGGTTAGACAGTGAGGTCATTATTTCCTGTGGATATGTGTTCTGTAGGGTTAGACAGTGAGGCAATTCCTCAACTGGAGAGTAGATGGTTGTCTGTTGGGTTAGAGGGTGAGGACATTCCTCTACTGGAGACATTTCCATGGGGTTACACCCCCCACCCCAGTCCTCTCCATCCTCGCCCACACAGTAGAGCTCCCAGCTGCACGTGGGGTTCTGACAGTCAGGATAGTCATTTTTACATGAATACGTAACATGGAGAAGAACGGTGCACGGTCCTGACTACTTGATATGGACAGCCACAACGTGCGTATCACCACCTTTTAATGTGTTTGTCTGTTATTCCTGTGTGGCTAGCAGTGTGTGTCGTAATACTTGACGTTGCGTGTAATACCGTCCTTCGTCGATAGAGGAAAGTGTCATCAGTGACAGAATATTCCATCTGAAAGTCAGCCAGACCCACGTCTCTCACGTCAGCGCCATGCTAATGTTGGCATATACAAATCACCTTGTTCCCGCTAGCTCATAGCAGGTCTGAGCGTTAGCGGTGGGAAGAGTGCCTGAGCTTACATCCTGTCTTTCTGCTTGGAAAGGTCAGAGGTCAGGTTTCTAGACCGCTTTCTTGACTGCTGAACTGGGAGGTGTGATCACTTCATTGTCCCGACCAATGCCTCCATTAAAATGTACTATTTAAATATTAAGCAGCCAAACTCCCCAGCCAGTAGACTACCCTCCACCTGCAACATCTGTTAGATGGCCGCCTCATTGTTTATTCAAATCTTGAGGGAGGATGGTGAACCAATACGAACGCGGCAACAGAGAGAAGAGCGATATAGGAAGCTGTATAGGAAGATGTATACAAGGGCTGATTTCATCTTTAGCAGAGCGCCTGCAGTAAGATAGCTATGATTTATTGAATTTGTTTTTATATATGTGTATCCTCCCTGTTTATGTGCTGTTTATTCTGTCTCTTGTAAATGTTTTTATCTACAAACATCTGCAGCTCCTGGTGTCGAAAGAACACCTGAGTCTCTGATTCTGATCTGGGAACTCTCTCTCTCTCTCTCTCTCTCTCTCTCTCTCTCTCTCTCTCTCTCTTTCTCTTTCTCTTTCTCTTTCTCTCTCTCTTTCTCTCTTTCTCTTTCTCTTTCTCTCTCATATACTCATATCAACTAGTGACTCATGGACCTGATAATGAGGCACGGGACTATAGGAAGACCAACTGGCTTCCACCACCATATTGACCTATGGCCCTTTTAACTGTGGTTTTGATACTCCCTTCGAGTAAAAAAATGTGGAAGCATTTTTAGGACAATAATCAAATGAAAATGCAATGTTGAAAACTAAAATGCAATATCACTCATGCTTTTTATTTTATATGAATGCATTATTCGAGTCATAAATACAATGAAACTGAAATCATCAAATTGTCATTAGCACTTTCCAAAAATGCCCCGCTATAAAGTGGACAATATTAAAATACAAATTTAAAAGTTGAAAAGGAAAACACAATAGCACAAATGCTTTTTATTTGTCATAATATGAAAGGCATTAGTTGAGTCATAAACATGTCAATAGAGGAAAGTGTCATCAGTGACAGAATATTCTATCAGCATAAACAAATCACCTTGTTCCCGCTAGCTCATAGCAGGTGTGAGCGTTGATGATTAGAGTGCCTGAGTTTCCACCCTGTATGTCTGCTTGGAAAGGGCAGATGTCAGGTTTCTACTTAAAATGCCTTTCCAAAAATGCCCCGCTATAAAGTGGACAATTTTTACTTTGTACTGCTTGACACTTGACACTGACCCAACCACAACGTACCCCTCTTACTTCCCCAGTATCCCATTATCTCTCTGTCTCTCTATCTCTGTCTATTTTATTTTTTACAGATGCAGATGTTACAGGTCTCTCACCGGTTGGTTATAATTTAGCAGAAAGCTGGTGCTAATGGCTAATTGCAACCTTTAAGCATGAGAGCTCAATGTGTTGAGCTGGGGGGTCGGGCTGACGCAAAACAAAACACTGAACAGAGTGGTTTAGAACTCTCTGCTCTAATTTGTGTTTGCTACCGTTAACCTTTCACTGCTGCAGTGTTTGAAGTGGCCGACCGTCTAACAGGTAGCTGCATTTCCGGGGGCGTCCGCGTCAACTGAAGTCAAGTCAAATAATTTGTATTTGTAAAGCCCGGAATCACAGTTAAATCTCCATGAGCTTTGCAGACCCACACTAACCTTAAACTAGGGAGGGAGTGTCCACTCCAAAATAATTGGAGTTGTACTAAGTTCTTTATTTGTATTTACAAGTTCTAGACCAATATGTGCTGGTTCCTTTGGTGTGATCAATTTCGGGGTATCCATATCTTTTTTTGTTGAGAATTTAATTTGGAATCGGAATAAGCTGAGAAGCGATTCCATCAATTCCATTGCAATGGGGTTTGGAATCATCTCATTCATTCCTACCCTAAACCCCTCTAAACTTAAGAGCCAGCTTGGTTTCTGATGAAAATCATTTTATTTTAGAACACTTCTTGACAGCAAAGTATTTGATTTAATTTAGAGCCTGATCATTGGGAAGATACAGGCAGCGATTTACCAAACATCTTCTGTGAGACAATAGGTGAACATGATTCTTATAGGGAAACTATTACATTGTGGGCAGTAACAACAAAGGAAACCAAGGTTTCCTTTGTGAGGGGGAGTGATCACGTGGAGAGTTAAGGATTGGCCATGGCTGAAGTCAGCCATGGTGGAAGAGGCCAAGTTAATTTGCAATACACTAAGGGGGGAAGTGGACACAGCTGCAAGACTGCAAGACAACCTATGGAATCTACACAACAAAGAGGTTGGTAGATTGGCATGGCCTCAGTATCAGACTGATGGAAATGCAATCTATCTTAACACCTTTCAATCAGAGAGTGGAAGGGAGGTATCTCCAGGTCCAAGGAGAATGTATACAAATGCCTTTTCAATTGATTAGTAATTATATAAACAAGGTTTATATCATTTGTATATCATTTTAAATTATAATTACGGTCAATATTTCCAAGACAGTTTCCAAACGGATCCCCTCCTAATCTGTTGAGGAAGGAGAAGCTTACCAGAAAGCTAAACTTAAACACAATGCTTTGCAAAAACAATTCACACATTATTTTTTACATTTCATGATTATTTAATCGAAAAACTGTCGACATGAAAAAAATTAATTTTGTGTGTGTTCGTTGAGACGGAGATGACAGAACGTTGCATTCGCTCACCAAATGTCTCCAGGAGCCATTAGAAATGGAGCAGCAATTTCGGGTTCAGAAGAGGATTCATATGGATTTATTCATGAAATCAGGCTTTAAACAAGCTGCAAATCATCCCCTGATCATTTAGCTGGCGCTTCTCCTGTATAATTTAGAGCAATCACTTTTGCAATCCCTGTCTTCGCAATAGAGTGTAAAAACACCAGAAATTCTTTGCCATTTAGCTTTGTACTCCCTCTCTGCCCCCTCGCACCTTCTTCCACCTCCTCTTCCTCCACTAGTCTCCTCCTTTCAATGCGGTGAGAGCAGTTGTCAGAGTTGACCCCTCATCGCGCAGACCCCCCGACTCCCCCACCTCACCAGCCCCTCGCCACTCAGGAGATTACAACTGATGGGGCGGTACAGGGAGCGATGACACACACACATGTGTGTGTCTGTATGAATGTGTGTGTTTGTGTGTGTGTGTGTGTGTGTGTGTGTGTGTCTGTCTGTATGTGTGTATGTGTACGTATTACCATTGTGAATCAGGCTTGTGGGGTCCCTGACAGCCAATGAAAGTAAGGAGAATCAAGCAGGGCCAAATAACTCACACCCCCTCTCTCTCTCTCTGTTACCCAGGTTGCCTAGCTGTGCTGATCCCAGAGCTGGATCTGGTGATCTCATTGGTTGGTTCAGTCAGCAGTAGCTTCCTGGCGCTCATTTTCCCACCCCTACTGGAAATGCTGACCTTTCATACGGACGGGCTGTCACCAATGGTTATCATAAAGAACGTGGTCATCAGCGGGTTGGGCCTGATCGGGTTCGTCACGGGAACCTACAGCGCCATCCTGGAGATCGTCACACGCAACAACCCTCCGCACAACCAGAACCTCTCCGCCTCCTTCATGCTGCAGTAAACCATGACATGGAATGGAGTCAAAAAGGGGTGGGACTTTACAAACTCAAGCCAATCGGCACATGCTTTTATTAGGCGTGTCACAACTCATTTTATCTGTTGGTTATTGTTCATGAAACTGCTGGGATCTTGTATTTGTGGTTGTTTTATTACATGGTTTATGGGTTTTTTTTATCGTTTTAATGCTGTAAAAGGACATGAACTGGTCCCAGGTACCATAGTGCAATGCTTAAATGGAAATGTTTCATGCCAAATACGTAAACTAAATACAGATGACAAATTATAAACACATTTTTTTGTTGTATTTATTCTTTAGCTGTACGGTTTGATTTTAGTTACTTGACTTTTAAACTTTATACTGTAACACTTGACATTCAAAATGTGATGTACCTCACAAATTTATATCATAAGCCCATATTGGTCATGCTATGAACATGACCAATATGGTAGTTTCAACTTTTCAAGTCAGACCAAACCTTCTATGTTTTGTTTATACTACAAGAGCTTTTTGACCTTCCCCCAACGTATCTTCTCCTTGCACTTTGAATCAGATCCATTTTCTTTTATGGAGCATCATCCATTCTTATAAGGAACATCTTGTGTACAAACCAGAAAGAAACAAGTAAAATTCTATGTTTTGAAATGCAAAACAGTAAATAAATGATGAAAGATTTTATCAAGGCCGATGTACACCATAACAAAGATGTATTTCGTCCAATTAATTTGCCTTTGAATGTTAAATTGTTGTTCGTTTTTTTTTTTAATCCAATTTAATGTTTACATGTTTTTGTTTTATTTCTGATTTATTTTAAAGAATTTCAAAAACATATGTTTAAATTGTTATCAAATGTCTGTTTGTGCAAAATTGTAACAGCAGTTCATTTGTTGTTATCTCTGATGTTGTGTTTCTGGGCAGAAATGGGAAAGCTTATTAGCCTTCATAGAGAAAGTGCCTCCAGTCAAACATTTATTACGGTTAGAAGTTAGAAAGGTCTGAGTTTTATGAACCACACGATACCATTTAAATCAAAGCTAATTGTCGATTCAGTACGGTGATAGAAGCTGGGAAGTCAAGGATGTGGTTTTGAAATTAAAAGTGGGAACCTCTTTTCAATATAGATATACTGCTGAGTGCATTACCCCTCCCATCCATTGGCTTGCACTGTTTGCTTTGAATCGCAGGTGAAAATAGTAAACTCATTTATTTTGCACACATACTTGGTGTTAATACTAAATAGTTGAGTTTAGCGTATTTGGGAAATTAGAATAGAATGTAATTCCTTTTACTGTCATGCACAGCAATGTATAGCATATGGTGTAGGCATCCTAACGGAGCCTTCCACATACCAAACCACAAATAAAAATAGAAGAAAAACTAACAAAAACAAAGTTCGAAACTAGACTTATATAAGGTGCTAAATATATCAATAGAATATGGATTTGCTGTAATCGATAGAACAATAAGATATAAAACTGTAATTAATCGTTAAATAATCATGTTCAATCTTTGTGGCCGATTTTGAAAACGGCTTGTAATCACACTCACACCTGGTGGTAAAATAGGGGCCCGTTAATATCACCATGGAAACAAAATGCTTCCATCTATCAGAATCACATGACCGAGGATCCCGGGGCTCCAACATGTTGCCACACATCTTTATCTCAGCGAAACACTTGTCGCTCCTAGCTGAACAAACAGATTCAGCCCCTACCTCCAAGGTGCTTCTGCCTCTACATGATCTGTCTCAAGGGGAATGATTTTATAGTAAAAAAAAACAACATCCAAACAACATTTTATGTCTCAATTTGTATATAAAAAATAAGATGACATCTACAGAATCTCCCTTGATATAACCGCCTTGTTTGTTTAGGATTTATTTTTAAATATCCTCTCTCTCACTATCTCTCTCTTGCATATTCACGCTGACAAATCCTACATCGTTACCTTGGGGGATACATGCATTGTTTAATAGAGGGCAGAGTATACACACTATAAATGTATTACTGCAACGACACAGCTGTGCCATAGTTAAGAATTTGAGCTTTAATGTGCCATGAGTTGATAGAGAGGTTTTTATATTTTTAAATGATATTCGAGTATAGGCGACCTCCTCCTAGCTGAGTGTCGAGGTGTCCGTGAGCAAGACACCTAACCCTAACTTGCATGGTTGACTCCGCCGTCAGTGTGTGAATGAACCGTTGCTTTGGATAAAAGCGTCTGCTAAATGTAAATGTAAATGAGTAGAACAAGGTATTATGAAATGTTTCTGTAAAATATACAAACTAGAAGATAATAAGCTACTAGGCTTTGTGTATATGTGTAAGCAGTGTCAACTACAACTGCTTTTGTGTAGCCTTTTTTGTTGCACACGCTTCACTGGCTGAATGTGATTTCATTCAAATAAAGAACCATGGAAACATTAAACTACGGTAAATTATTTGAAATGCTTTTGCAGATGACTTGCATCGCTGCATTGTCCCACTTGTGACCATCACTGCATTGTTTTTGTACTAAATCGCAAGCTCTAATGTCCTGCACTTGAAGCAGTTATTTGTTCCATGTGCCGACACCATAAGCAAGTTAATAAAGATAAATCAATTACAGCCAAGTGTCCTCACTTTCTGTGTTAAGATGTGCAAATTGAAAGCTGGATGAAATTGGCAACAAATGACTCGAGTGTACCCCCAAAGCTCTCTCTAAATAAATGTATTTTGCATAAAGAAATCCATATTTAATCCATGATCAGCAGCCTAGGATGACAAGCCATTGCCTTCACTGTTACCTCTGTGACAGTGATGTGAAAGTGTGCGGTGGCAGTAACGGCAATGTCTACCAATCAACTGTAGAGAATTTCCTCCCACAATAATTATTTATATATGTATGTTTTATTAGCAACCCAGTATTTTATTATTTATATAATTATGTTTTATTAGCAACCCAGTATTTGAACATTGACTCATTGAAACATACCCTGTACAAATGTTCCCTGTGGCCAGTTCCACCAGGGTTTGATGATACACCCCCTTTCACCCCGTCCATCGAGGGCCGACCCGGAGCACTGGAGAAGGCCAGCTCCTCAGCAGGAGTGTAGTCCTGTGGAGGAGGGCCCCCTCCTTAGTATTCTTCGCTTCATTTTCTTTCCTGTTGGCTGCAAGCAACTTCAAAGCCGTTTCATTGATCTATATGCCTTTTTACACTGATATCCTCCTAAAACAGAGGCTGAATAAAGCACCGAAGCTGTGTTCTTGTTGACCTTATAAGATATGCAAGTAAGCCTACCAACTTGTTTGAATTATGTTTCTAGATTTTATATTTGTTTGCTCCCAGGACCGTTTAACACTGCCGGGACACATTAATGAATTAATCATTTAACAAGCAACACGTTAATTAAACGGAATACACAGTTGTTATTATAGTCAGATCATGCTTTAATGATGGGGCATGGATATTGATAAGCCAATTAACTATGTAACAAGTCACTAGCGTATAAACTGATTCCACACAATTTAAAAGTTGTTATGGGAAATGTGGCAAAGCCAGCATGGCGGCAAATCGGGTTCTGTTCTTTTATATAGCGCACAATCATGGAAAGGTATTGCGCTATTCATTGATGAATTGAACTTTGAGCCCTCTGCCTTGTCTAGTGGTTCCTAAACAAGGGTAAATAGTCAGTCATCTCTTGAATTAAATGAGTTGATGCAGGCTTATGCCTGGTCACGGTTGACAGCAGAAGATTTTTTGCGTAAACCCAGCATAGTTTTACAAAGCTATGTTTCTCTGTGGTGGTTTTGCCTCAAAGTCAAAGTGTACAATAAAGATGAAAGGATGGAGTCTGACTGACTTTCCTCCATGATGTTACTTTGTCATTCGTTAAACCAATAGACTGTGAATACTAGGTTAAACCTTATCGTTTCATCCATGGCTACCAGCATCTAAGGTGTTCTTACACCATAGATGCGATTCCTTCAGAAAGCAGCAGATCAATGAAAGGTTTGTGGTTCTTTTTCTTGCTTTTAGCTCTTCAATGGCCTCAAGGATAAGTTGGGGTTTTTGTCCAGCACACAGTTCTTCAGAAGATATCGGCCTTGCTTTTAGCTATCTAAGTACAAATTTGCGGTTGTTATTTCTATAGCCACACATGATTGTGTGAGAAAATGATTAAAAGATATATTTTTTTATAAAGAAAATAATATTTTTTTGGTGATATGGTAAATGTACTGCATTTATTTAACATACACATAAGTGGCCACTCAAAGTGCTTTACAATTATTGCCTTACATTCAGCCGATGGTGGTGTCAACCATGCAAAGCAAAAGCCAGTTCGTCGTTATTTTTCCCCTTAACACAAGTGATAACACACGTGATTTTTCCCCCTAACACAAGTGATAACACACATGATTTTTCCCCTTAACACAAGTGATAACACACGTGATTTTTCCCCTTAACACAAGTGATAACACACGTGATTTTTTCCCCTTAACACAAGTGATAACACACATGATTTTTCCCCTTAACACAAGTGATAACACGTGATTTTTCCCCTTAACACAAGTGATAACACACATGATTTTTCCCCTTAACACAAGTGATAACATGTGGTTTTTCCCCTTAACACAAGTGATAACACATGTGATTTTTCCCCTTAACACAAGTGATAACACGTGATTTTTCCCCTTAACACAAGCGATAACCCACGTGATTTTTCCCCTTAACACAAGTGATAACATGTGATTTTTCCCCCTTACAGAAGTGATAACACACATGATTTTTCCCCCTAACACAAGTGATAACACATGTGATTTTTCCCCTTAACACAAGTGATAACACATGTGATTTTTCCCCCATGGATCCTGGCAATGGAGCTGGGTCCCAGCGCTGGAGGTGGGCCTGAGGCTGAATGTGCCATCCCACACTGGGCATGGCAGTGACATCAACATTCCGAGCTCTCAAAAGTTATACAAAAATTGTTTTAAACAAATTTGTGGCCACGAAATAAGTATTCAAAATGAAATACTCAATGTCACCTCCGGGGCTCCATAGGATGGTCTCGCGAGGCTAGGAGATAATAGCAATAGTTACAATATTTAACACAATGCAAGACTACAACATTTTAAATTAAGAAAATTAAACTTAAAGATGAGTCCAAGAAAAACAGCAGAGAGAGAGTTATATGTTGGTGTGCCTGACAAGATTCACTTAGGAATCTTAGTTTTAACAAATAACAAATCCGATGTAACAGCATGTGGCCGGAATACTATATTGTTGTTGATCATTGATCAATCTTATGGCCTGGGGATTGGGTCTGTTCTGTGCTCTGTTGGTTGGGTCTCCAGAGATGTTTGTGATTGTAGTACAGACCCTGTGATGTCATGAAGTCACCAATACAATTGTAGTTTCAAGCCTGGGAATTTGTTTACCTACAACCTGTTGCTCAAGTACCACAATAATCCATATCTGGAATCATATCAATCATATCACGTTGTGTCACACACAACGCAAGCGTGTTCATGCATCTTATAGTGCATAAATACATTGTGGTTTAATTCAACTGCCTGCAGGGCATTGAGGACTTGTGATTGAAAATGTATGAGCTGCTGCTGCAGGGATGTATACTTGGCTCCTTTTAAGAGGGACACTTTTATGTTGAAGAGACTTAAGAATGAAAAGACAAGAAGAAGGCGACCAGAGAGAAAGAGAGAGAGAGAGAAAGAGAAAGAGAGAGAGAGAGAGAGAGAGAGATGAGGGGGAGAGAGAGAGGGATGAAAGGAGTGAAAAAGCTCAGACTGGAGAATAACAGAGCAATATAGAGATAAATAGACAGATCTAAAGAGTATAGTCCAGACAAGGTTCACAGTGTACATTCTTTAATAATAATAATTTAATAAGAAAATTTACATTTTACGTTGGGCTGTTTCTCAGATCAGAAAGACAAACATTAAAATATCACATTCTTGGTCTCCATGGCGAAGTGCAACAACAGCACAAGTAAAAAAAGAACAATAAAATACATTTGCTTTTTTTTAAGAGGGTCCTCGCCATTTCAGTTGAAAAGCTAATTTCATACTAGCATTAATCCTTTAGCAAAGATTCAAAAGAACCAGTTCCCTCTTAACCTGCAGGTGCAACGCCAGCTAATTATCTTGGATAAAGTTCACCCTGTTATCACCAGCTGTCACTAGTTGGCTCACAAGAACGGACATCTTTGTCTTTTGCTCAGCGTCGTGAAAGGAGAAGAAAGACAATGGCTCGACTTCTTGCTTTCAATTCATTCTTTTACTCTCAAAGTTTCATTTTCAGGAAATACATCCCAGACCATGTAGAGCCCATCCGTGGCACGTTTGACTCTAACCCCTCAATACCAGTCAGGTCCCTGCAGTGAGAGTGCCTTGCCCAAGAGCACCTTTTGTTCATTACTAAAATGTTATAAATATTCACCTTCATTTTCCCGTTATTTTGTCTGTAGACCCACAAGGTTCCTCCTTTTTGGCTCCATTCTGTACTCCTGCAACACAGCTGCATTACTGCTTTTTTTACCTGACATGCATTGTTGAGGAATCTGAATTTGGACTTTAAGGGCCACCTTAAGTCTTTGGTTTCACTCTATGGGAATCATACTGGTTACACCGTGAATCATTAAATTCCAGAAATATCCCCCCTAAAAAGCGCACAGTGATGTGGTCAACCTATTTAAATTCTCAATGTCTCATTATTATCCATGCCCTTTTGTAATTGAAGTTTAATATTTATATAGAAACAAGTGTGTTTATCTCCTTGATACTGATGTGAAACTGTGCACACCATTGCAGAGACAAGGGCTTCACAGGATTCACAGTTTGCGTAGCAAAGTCCCATCAGTAGAACACGTTTTAAATTCATGAGTGGCATGCAGTCCATGTGTGAGAACATCTTCATACCAGCAGATAATGTAGGTAAAGTAGTACACACCACCTCCCCCACCCCCACCCTGGGATGCAGAGGCAAAGGGGAAGGGGAGGAAAAACTGAGCTTTTCTTACTTTATTTTCTCTCTCTTGCTCTCATGGTATAGCCTGACAATATCCTCCTTCTTTACTCTGTCCTCTTCTTACATTTGATATCTTCAATATCTTCTCCCATTCCCCTCAATTTCTTTTTTCTTTTCTCGATTTTCATTCATTCACTTTCCTACTTCCTTTCATTCCTCTTTATAAACCAAAGCATCTCATCTGTTCCTCATAGGTGTCTGACCTCCCCACTCAGCAGTGGAACTTGAAGATGATGATGACGATGCGCTTGTACTCCTTCCTGAAGTTGTGGTTGAGAACGCCGTACACCACGGCGTTGAGGCAGCTGTTAAAATATGCCATGAAGTAGCTGGCGACAAACAGCCACTCAGGGATGGCCTGGGCCAGCCTAGCGTCCAGCGCCACCGCCAGCCCGATCAAGTTGATGGGCGCCCAGCACACGGCAAACAGCACGAACACCACGAACATGGTGAGGAAGTTGCGGATGTCGTGCGGCTTGATCTTGGGCCGCAAGTCAGGCTTGACCCGTCGCCTCACCTGGATGACCAAGATCCAGATGCGCAGGTAGCAATAGGAGACGATGGAGATGGGCAGGATGAAGTGCACCACCACCACCGTGATGGTGTACAGGGAGCTGACGGACTGGGCGAAGGTGCAGGAGTAGATGCGCGGGTCGTACTGCAGCGACTCCATGAACCAGTTGGGCACGATGGCCAGGATGGTGAGCGCCCACACCAGCAGCATGTAGCACATGGTGTTGCTGCTGGAGAACAACTTGTCATACTGGAGGCTGTGGCAGATGTAGCAGTAGCGGTTGATGGCGATGCCGGTGATGTTGAAGATGGAGCCGATGACGCTGAGGCCCATCAGGAAGCCGCTGATCTGGCACTGGAGGTAGCCGGCAATCCAGCCGTCGTTGAAGATGGCCATGAGCACCAGGGGATAGGGGTAGATGGCCACCAGCAGGTCGGCCACCGCCAGGCTCACCACAAAGGCGTTTCCTGGAGACACAGAGACAGAGAGGGACAGGGAGAGGTTAGAGGGCTGGGTAGCATAACACAACACAAATTGAATAGATCAGAATCAAATACAACGGAACACAACGTAATAGAGCACAACAGAACACAAGAGAATAGGATAGAACAGAAAACAACAGGATAGAATATAATAGAATAGTGCAATGGCAAGCATTGTTTTGTTAAAGACAATACAGAGATAGAGAAAGAGAGAGAGAGAGAGAGAGAGAGAGAGAGAGAGAGAGAGAGAGAGAGAGAGAGAGAGAGAGAGAGAGAGATAGAGACAGAGACACTGGATGCCCTATAATTAAAATTGATCCAACAGATAAAAATGTTACACTGTCTTTGTGTGTCTGTGCATTACTGTATGCACCAGACTGATCAGTTGCTGTGAATTCTATGTGTCAAAATAAAAGCGTCAGGGCTCCTCTGCCAGAGGGCACTAGATTCTCATTTCAAATATTCAGTTATATGATAAACCCTGCAGTGGAGAGAACAAAGGCCAGAGACAGTTTCATATTGCTTTTCACTGACATGAACAATAGTGACAGTATAGGGTTAACATAAACTTTCTAACTCTCAAGTCATGTCAATTGTATTTGTATTTGCGTGGTGGCATGGACCAAAAATGACGTCATTGGAGATTGTGGGATTGAGATGACAGCACGCATGCTGTTTCTACTTTTGATGCTCTTGTTCAAGATGGAAAGATGTTACAAGAGCAATGTTACAAGAAACAAACAAGTTCACAACCTCTCCGCAAATTTGTGGTTGCAAATTTGTTGAAGGAGATAGCTGCCACACTTTCCAAAGACATTGACTTCTGTCGAAAGATATGGAAGGATCTGGAAGGAAGTAGCAGCAGTCAAATTATATCTTTCTCCGAGAAGCAGCAGCTCTGCATCAACCATGTTTGATAATACTACTGAGAATATTTCCTCCGGAAATAGTAATATAAATAAAACTGTAGTAGTACCAACTGCAGTTTTTTTTGGGCTATAGGTTGTTTTGTTCAAAGTAAGGGTAGGTAATTGGTGTCGGTTTTGGTGCTGGGATTAGTGTTGGGCTAGCGTTGGGCTAAGATCAGGGTTGGGGCGGTTTATGGTGGTTGTTGGGGTGAATATTTGGTCTGGGTTTGGTCTAGGGAGTTTAGGGTTGGTGTCAGGATTAGGGTTGGGCTAGTGTTAGAGTTAAAACAACTATTTCTTCTAGGGATGGGGTTAGGTATATGGGTTAGAGTTGGGGTTAGGGGTATGGCTTAGGTTTGGGGTTAAGGCTATGGGGGCGGGTTGGGTTTAGGGCAAAGGATAGAGTTGGGGTTAGGGCAAAGGTTATTGTCGGGGTTAGGGCTAAGGGATGGGGTTAAGTCTATGGGTTATGTTAGGGCTACGGGTTAGGGCTATCGGTAGGTTGGGGGCGGGAGGAGAGGAAGAGGAGGGGAGAGTAGGAGGGGAAAAAAGGAGAGAGGCAGGAAAAGGAGGAGGAGGGAGGAGGGGACAGGGTTGGGGAGAAAAAAGGAGTGGAGAGGTGAGGAGGAAAGAGGAGCGAAGACAATATAAAAGGAGGAGGGAAGAGGTAAGATGGGAGAGGAGGAGACAGGATGAGAGGAATAGAGTGGAGAGAATAGGAAGAACAGAAGAGGGGTGAGATATTGCGAGAGGTCAGAAGAGGAAAAGAAAGAAGATGAAAGGAGTACAGATTAAAGGGTGAGCAGAAATGGAATGAATTGTAAAGTAGAAGAGGAGGGGATGGGTGAGCAGAAATGGAATGAATTGTAAAGTAGAAGAAAGGGGGATGGGAGAGGAGAGCAGAGGAGGGGAGAGGGGCAGAGGAGAGAGGACGGGAGGGGAGAAAAGAGGAGAATAGGGAGGATAAAAAATGATTTACCTAAATAATTCATAATTACATATTATTATTATTATTTTGCAACTTTTGCACATAACTGGATCTGAAAATAATTATATATTTTTATTTTGTATATAATTTGATTTAGTTTATTTTGTCTATAACATTATTATCCCATTTCTGGTATATTTATCTTTATCTATATATACTATTAATTGTCTAGAAGAAGAGGAAAGAACACAAAAGGAGGTTTTAAAAACAAAAAAGGATAGACGAGAGAAGAGATTAGGCGTTTGGATTTGACTTGTGATTGAGATTCAGTGGGTCCTAATGCATCCAGAAGGTGACAGTATTCTGGATTACCTGCCGAGGCTTCTCGTGAATGATGATGTTTTGGCGAGCTTGAAAGGATACAGGAGCAGCTGGCTTTTAAAGTATTGATCCCAGACTAAGCCTATACATCACTAGGGTGCTTATAAGTCTGCCGTGACACCAAACAGGTGACAGTAAGAGAATGATGTGTAATACTGATACACACTGATAATGGTTGACTAATAACACCCTGTCCAACACCACCTATCAGACTGATATATTCAGACTGGACGGATGATTAATACTCGACATTGTAGTGCAATACAAAACAATATCTTTGAAAAACATCAAAAGCTCCTCTTCATAGTTGTGTTAACCCACCATGTATCATGGATCAAACACACACACACACACACACACACACACACACACACACACACACACACACACACACACACACACACACACA
>JAOPJO010000002.1:18741329-18763796 GCA_027123675.1 Molva macrophthalma
ACAATTTACAAAAACCACACAACCCACTAAAAAAAACCACAACCCCAACACCACAAACACCAAAACAACCACCCCACCCCCCCCCCCCCCCCCCTCCGCCTCATACAAATCAATAATTGTGAATGTGTGAAATTAGCAGTAAAGCTATGTGCATACTGCATTCAATCATTCCAAGTATGCGATGAGAAAGTTAAAGAAAGATGTGTTGTTCAGCGACTGCTGGCAGCGGTAGACTCTGCTGCAGGGCGTCCATCTTCGTTATGTGCACTCACACTAGGAATCGTTCACGGCAAGGTTCTTGGCCTCACAGCACTTAGCTCAACCTTTTACAGTAGGTCCGTAGGAAAGTCCTTTAAATGTCAATCATTAGAGTTGTATTGCAGTTCAGAAACACTAATCCATCTAAATACATTATTAAGTGTGGTTGCAAAGCAAGCCACACTATTGTAATCATGTGTCTTATTATTTTTTTTCTTTTTCTTCCTCCCTTTCTTCCTCCTCCGTAATTATCTACTCCTACACCACCATCACACCAACATTATTAGCAACCTGTATGCATTCTTCACTTTTATAAGGTCCTTGATGTCATTTCATGTTGGTGTCAGGTTGTGTGATGCATGGCAAACAGACTTGTGTTTCTGCTCTATTACCATATAGGCCTACCTATCCCCTCGTTCATTTCTGACGCCTTGAGATTCAACCAAAAAAGTTACAACTTTTGCAACTCTTTCCGTTGTGGCCTTCGGCTCGCTTTGCGTCACCACTCGCAGCTCCTCCTGACTGCACTTTCAGCCTCTTACTATTGGAAATGCATTGGATTGTGCCGCTACGGTAGCCAGGGCAGAAGCCTAGTGTGTGTGAATGCACCCTCTGTTAGGCCTCTACCTGCACCTACATTCACCACCTTCTCCCTCATGCTTGCTCTGTGGAAAGTCGTGGATCAGAACAGTATCTACCATTGTGGGAGAATTTGACTACACCCTTAGAAGGATTATGATCAATATCTTACCTTATATGCTATACGAATGACATAACCGTGGAAAAACACTGAGAGTCTTCTAAAGAGACTCTTGCTTCTTCGAAAGGTCATCCGAGGTTCTATGCCACGAGTATGTGCTTATATTCAGGCCTGGAAACCAAGGTGACACAAGGCGCATCACCCTGAGAGATTCAGATAGACAAAGCATCTATACGGTTTTTGTTCAGGGACGGATTACGCCCCTGGCGTGAAGTCTGCACACAGTTGTCTTCAGGGCTTTAATAAGAAGATATGTGAATGGCACATGCATGAAAGTGTCTGATAAAAAGGTAGAGAATGTTCAGACGAGGACATTGATAAGTTAGACGATGATATGGCACGAGTCCCAGAATAACGAAAATGACAGAAGCTGGTTGGTGGTGAAGCCATGTACAGGGATTGTTTGAGAACAACCCTGTCTTGGAGCTCATGGGAGGAATCACAGAAGCGAGCTGGAAAGGTGTGTTAGGCAGACCAGCAGAACACCAGCTTTTGTATTACTTTGTTAAAGTTCTAAATTAAAGTCATAAACTTTATTCGGTGGTTTCCTGATCTCTTTCCTTGTTAGAGTTTAAGTGTTGTACTTTCCACAACGCCATGTATATTGTTATTTATATATCTTTATTTTATATCTTTATTCATTCGTTTACAATATTGAAAACCAAAACAAAATGTAGACAGCATTAATAAAATCTCTCACAGAGAAGAACAAACCAGAACATGGGGCTTGTGGTACCCCACATTGGTTACACAAAAGTGAACAATCGAAACACAAGTTAAGTACATTCAGTTGACCTGATTCTACGCACAAACAACAGCAAGCAACACAGAGAGCCGATACAGTAAGCATACGGTCCACAAACACATCTCAGCGGACATTTTTGTTTGAGTGCCAAAATTAAGTAGGTGTATATGTATATATACACCTACTTAATATCACTCTACTTAATATGTGTGTGTAATGTATGTGTGTTTGTTGTATTTTTTAACTACATAAAATAGATAACAGCAAAGGGCATCGTGCTCACAGGTGGGTGACGGGTCCACAGTTTTCTGATAAGTCATCTACAGCAGGGATGTCCTACAGGAAGTATGCGTACCATTAGCGGTACCTGGGAAGATTCCGATTTTTCCTTGATTCTTTTTTGCGCTAATAAGTGTATCTACTGCTTTTTGCCGTGTGAGTCGGAGCAACACGTTGTCTTCCAACAATGGGGAAACAAGGCAGGAAGCCAGACTGGCCGTATTCAGGACATTTAAAATGGCTGCGTGAACAGTTCTGAAAACGCCGGCCTCTGCTTTCATCCCCGCACCGCACAACACATCCGCAAACCACAAACCGTCGCATCCGATAGCGGGAAAACAGTCCATCATCGCACACCAATTAAAAATCGAGGAAATAAGGGTCCAGTTGCAAATGGAAGCTTGAATATTTACAGAGGCAACACATCTATTCCAATATTTATTTAGTCATGGGTATGAATGTTTTCTCTAAGATACCAACGAGGATCCAGCCCCGTGTTATTCTATTAACCACAAGCAGGAAGTGACATCACCACAAGGACAGGCCATTCTATGAAATGTTTCAGCATGAAATGTAATTCACTTAAGTCCAGATGTGATATAGAAACGTGTAGCCGCTATAGATGCATAGATCCACCCCCTTTTAGCTCTATAATTTGCATTTTTATTTTCTTTTTTTTCCTCTTTCTTTTTTACCAAAAATATGAATCATACAAATGCAAACACGTGGCAATGTAAATTCTTTCTTGAAATGCAACCATCCCTGACAACGAGATCCACAAAGGATTTCTATAATCCGGACTCTATAAGTGCCGTTAGCAGCCACTGCCAGAGCAACAACATCCAAACCATCCAAAACTGCTTCTGCATCAAAGCACAAACATACATATTGAACTCCTAGCACACGCATCACTAATTCATAGAACAAACACAACATAATAATAAATGGACTGGACTAAAATGAAGTGATTTTTCATTCAGGCCATTGATGACCTCTCCGAGGGGGGGGGGTTGAGCAGACAGAATGGGTGCGTTATAACAGGGGCTGGCTTCTGAGAAAGCGTGTTGTGAATCTGTCATGAAGAGTAGCAGATCTCTTCTCCTGGTGGCCTCCTTTGTTGCTAATCATCAGCGGTCACTAACACTGTTCTGGATCGACCCCCCCCGGTGAAGGAGGTCTGAGGTCTCGCTCAGGCAGAGAAATGTCTGTGAACCTCCAACCCAACCCCTCTCCGGGCTCACCCCACGTCCCGTCTGCCTTGGCGAGACTCAACAGGACGCTAAAACATGACCTCCTCGGAGCTGCCGTAGTCGCTCTCCACCATGTCCGAGCGCCCGTAGGAGCGGGGGGTCTGCCCCGCGGGCCGGGCCTGGGCCTTGGCGCCGTTGATGGGGGGCAGCGGCGGTGGCGGCGGCAGCGGCGCCAGGCCGTCGTTCTCGGCGTACGACGGCATGGCCACGCTCAGGCGCATGCTGAGTCTCTTGTAGCCGCCCGACACGTTGTCCAGGCTGCGCGTGTGCGAGCTGGGGTAGTAGCTGATGGCCGTGTACTCGTTGGGACACTGGGCGCTGGGCAGGGGTAGGCCGTCCGGCCCCAGGAAGTCGTCCAGGTTCTGGTTGCTGTAGCAGGGGGGCAGCGGGGCCCGGCGGTCGCTGCGCTCCAGGGGGAAGGGGAAGCCCCCGAAGCGGGAGTTGCGGCGGGATTCGGTGGTGCCGTTGGAGTAGGTGTCCTCCACAATGTCGAACTGGGGGAAGCCCCGCGCCCCGGGCCGGCCGAAGTAGTCCGGGTCGGCCGGGTAGACTGAGGGGGAGCAGACGGGGAGAGACATCGCTGCGTTACACTCTTCATTACATCATCCCATAAAAATAATAATTTATTAACAATAACGTGTTTAATACAATTGGCAGGGAGTTAAGGAGATGAAGACGCTAGGAGATATCAGGTTTTAATACGCTTGATGAAACTGTTGTTCACTTAACGGGCGACAGGTATTTGGTTGGTGAAGAAATGGATCTATTGTCATCATTCCTATTGCTTTATAATGAGAAGCAAAGATGGATATATATAAAAAAAGTATATATGTATATATATCGAGACATTAATAAATACTTTTATACTGTTTTCTGGCTGCTTTTATCCATGGTGCTCTCCCCAAATACCAAGTTATTGCCTGCAGTTGACAGCTGTGTAATCCTTATGTATTCTAGGCTTATAAAATGATTTAAGCGGTGTTCAAACCAAAAGCGAAGCAAATTTCCGCTTTTGTGATTTAATCAGAAGTCAGGACGTGAGTGACGTTGAGAGAATCTCAACACTGACAGGCTTTCACGACACAGCTTCACGTGAATTTCGCGCAAAAGTATAAATAGTTCAACTTGAGCGAACATGAGAATGAGGCGAATTTTGCATTGTCCGCGCAAGTAGAATCCTGCAAATTTTGCGCCGTGCCATTCAAGTGATTCACTTTGCTTTTGGTGTGAACACACCTTTGGAACATTACATTTTACGATTTGGTTTTCATTCATTTCATTGCCTTTCAAAACATTTTTCAATAAAAGTAAAAAAAAGGTTGCTTCTCTAAAGCCTTGCTTGTGGTTGGTTAAAACCAGGACAACTTGTTGTCCTAATGCATGGAATCAAGAAGTAAGCATGGAAGCAAGAGACGACCTTGAGGAGCACACATAAGGCAACCCCCCCCCCCGCCTGAACCCTGGGATCAATGGGATGCCAAATGCCTTGGGAACGGTTCTCCATGGAGACGAGAGGATCAAAGGCTCCTAAACGAGCCCCCCCATCCCCCACCACATCCTCATCAGGCCCCGCCCCTATGTGTGGCATTCGGTGGAGCTACTTGAGTCTGATAGGACCAGTCAAAATTGACGGTGGATTAAATAATGGATGGTAAAGGAGATAATGAGAGGGAGAGGAGGGAGAGAGAGATAATGAGATGGAGAGGTACAGAGCGAGAGGGGGATGCACAGAGAGAGAGAGAGAGAGAGAGAGAGAGAGAGAGAGAGAGAGGGGGATGGACAGAGAGAGAGAGAGAGGGAGACAGAATGAGATATAGCGAGAGGGAGAGAGTTGAGAAGATGGAGATATTAAGTGAGTGAGAGAAGACAACGAGCGTAAAGGAGCCTCAGAGGGGGAGGGATAGATGGATGGAGGGGGGGGAAAGAGCAACACTGGATGCTGAAACGATGAAAGGAAGATTTCATGCCCTGGTGATGCAGGAGGTGCATGAAATGCCTGGATATGTCCTCCACTCAGTACTGCTGTCTAAACAAAGTGCACGTGCCAGCCGTCATGAGTGCACTGTAAGATCAATCATTTGTCCCCTGGGTCACCTTCCCCAACCCTGTGACCTCTAGAGCTCAACTCAAAAACAGATTTGCTTCATCGTTACCTGCACACACACACACATACACAAACATACATTTACACGCTCTCTCACCCACCCAAACACACACACGCAGACACACACACTCTACCTTCGTAGTCCATGTCCCACTGGTTTTTCCTGATGGAGTCGTTGTCGGAGCTGGATGGGGGTCGGGCCGGTAGGTTGGGGGCCACGCTACACACCACGGGCCCCTGAGGCCTTGGGCAGGAGGGGACCCCGCCACCCGAGGAGATGATCTGGCTGCGGGGCCGCAGCGACCTGAAGGGGGTGCTGTCGAGGTCGTTGGTGGTGGAGTGTACCAAGGAGCTCATCTCCATGGGGAACCCCTCCTGGTGGTCTTTCATCATGCTCTTGGTCAGGCTGGGCTGGAAGTAGCTGGGAGGAACACAACACCAGTTTAATTTAAAAGACAGTTTCATGAAGACCAGTTCCTGTGACAGTCCCAACCTCCTTGGATTAATTTATTTCTAGCGGCTGGTTATCGCACAGCACGGGTCCAAACCCTGGTGTTGCCTGGAATGCATATGTGGGGATGGCTAGCTTGTACACTATTATTAGGGCTGTCAAGTATTTACTCAAATATTTAATCACAATTAATCGCATGATTGTTCATAGTTAATCGCAATTAATCACATTTTGAACAGATTTTCATCTGTTCAAAATGCACCTAATTTTTCAAGTTTTCAATACTCATATCAACATGGGAGTGAAGAAAATGTTTGCTTCATGCAAATGTTTGTTGTAATGCCGTTATTATCATCGCCCAGCCCTACTATGTATATGTTTGCTAGATACATTCTAGGTGCATATTTGATTAAAAAATGCTGAAGGTTAAAGGTCAGGAAATATCAAAGATGTATCTATCATTTTTGGCCATTGGGAGACCCATTTGGTCCCCTGCTGGGACCCGCTTCTGGGTCGCGACCCTCAGTTTGAGAACCACTGCTGACCCGAGGATGAAAAACAATAGCTGTTGGTGTCCCTACCCGTTGGAGTCCTGGACACACTCGGGTTTCTTCTTATTGTGCCTGACGTAGCGCTTCCGCACACACACGAAAAAGGCGACGAGGAGGAGCAGGCCCACAACGCTGGCACAGATCTCCATGATCTCCACCATGCCAATCATAGGAGACACCTGGACAGGTGAACAGAGCAGTGATTGGTTGAGTTAATGGATTGATTGATTCGGTGGTCGACCAATTACAGGTTGTCGACTGACAGGTTGATACAGAGACTGAATGACAGTTGATTAATGGATAAGCGTAGTGGCTAGGGAGGTCGATTCAGAGCTGAAAGGTTATGTGTTCGAATTGTCATTTCCGCAGTCAACCTGTAGGCATCCTGTGATTAATATGCCTTAACCCCTCCCTGCTCCCCTTTGACATGGATCTGAATTCTCTGTAAGTCGCTTTGGGTAAAAACGTCTGCTAAATGACTAAATCAATATAAAATACTGAGTAATTTATATCAGATCAAAGGAAAGGTGGAAACAGAGAAAGGTTGCTTGAGTCCGTGCAGGTGGAACCTACCAGGGGCAGAGGGTCACAATGGGGGTACCCCTCAATTAACTTGCAGTCATGCCCTCCTCCGCAGGGGCTGGGTGAACACCCGTCAATCAGGTTGTGGCACCTATAAGGAGAACAGAGGTGGAACAACTGTTAGACTCGCGTTTTATGGCCTGGTCTTTTGGTTAGCAATAGTTTTCCTTAACCCTGTGGAACCACATGAGTTATTCGTCGTGCATCCTAAACTTCAGACTTAAATCATAATGCCAGTGCCAGTGAACCCAAAAACATCTATGATGTTGGACATAGGAATCTATGCCATTTTGTTACTGTTGCTAAAATAATACTGTAATTGAGAAGAAAACAGCATTAAAATCCTATGTCTCCTCCAACCAGTTATTGAACATTGGACTCTGCTTTCTGTTCTATTCCAAACTCAGGTCTAGTTGTAGGGATGCCAACATCAGGATGGTATGCTACCGCCATAGATGTTTGTATGTGCGAAGCTCCATAAGGGGTAGTGGTTAATGTTGTTGTCTGAGAGAGTGTTAAGCTTCCTGGACACTATAACGCCACTGTGTGTAGTGCATTTCTTATAGATCATCGCTCATTAACGCTCATACTAAACGACACTACTAGCTTAAAAGAAGTATCACAAAGTTGCTGTGGGCCGTAACCATGGTGATAAGTCATCTCCCCTCCTAGCCAGACCTTACTGCCCAAAACGCATTTCTTTCATTTTAATTTTCAATTTGAGTGGATACACTGACACTTTAATAAAGTGAAAGCCTGACATAATGTATAAAGTTAAGTGTGCCCATTACAGAACAGTTTGAAGCCAAGTGTTGTTGTTCACAACAACAACAACAAGGAACTGGGGAGACAACTAGGACTAGACCAGATTCTTGGCAGGAGAGCGACGGTCCAATCTGGGCCACTAGAGACCAAATAGAATGTCCTTCAGTAAAAGCAGGTGTTTTCCCAAGTCCTTCATGTGTGCTGCACAGACACGTGGCCGAGCCCGCGGGAGTTACTGGCACGCCGGCCATTGCATGTGATATTTACTGCTACTGTTGGAGCCTGACGGTGTATTCCCCTCTCCGTTTGCAGCTCTCCGTGGAAAGCCGGCATGGTGCCAAGACAGCAGAGAGAAATCAGCAAGTGCAGTCAAGGAGTGAAACATCTGCAGCACGGTCATTTCTGTGCTAACTGGGATTTTCCTTGCATGCATTGATTGTTATCAGCTGCAATTGGAGCTGACATCGCTTTGAAAGCGTCTGCTAAATTACTCAATTTTAATTAATATGCAACCCTAAACTGACAGAATATGAATCCAAAATAGGGCACTGTTTTTATTCAAATTCTTTTCTGATTGTCCTACTCTAAACTGTCCTTATTTGATACTATCTACTACACTCTATCAAACACAGCAGGAAGGTTGTAGAGTGGATTGTGGTAGCTGTGCAGATTCTAATTGAATGCCTTTCACTGCATTCCCTTTTTTGCATCCCTGTATAGACAGCACACGCTTCAGTCACAACAACTGAAGAAGTCATTGTGACTCTAGCTGCGGGTAAACTCCAGTCGCCAGTGCAGGGCACTAGTTCAGGGTCTGTAATGCCTTTGTCATGTAATAATGGGTAGAAGGAATGCGCATGTTAGCGTCTTTCCAGCTTCGGCGAATGAATAACCAGAAAGATTTTTATTTACATATTTGAAGGGTTTTAAGACAGGAGGACGTGATGGATGATTTATTCCTACTATTACAGTGTCACATAGCCAGCACGTCATTGCATCTGGCTAATGCATTTGTGTGTTTTAGTGCCATGCGCTGGGCTAATGGAGCGAGCCTATATTGAAGCCAGCATGGTGGAATGGCCACTAGACAATATGCTGATCTTTCTTCAGGAAGTTTTAATGGAGCCGATAGGAGACCACACATTAGACTAGGGGACTGTTTCAGCGCCCACCGCCACACCACAGAAACACAGACATTGATCTATATGTCTGTATGTCTGTTTCCAGTGCAGTGTGTGTTTGTGCATATGTTTTATGTTTTCAGTGCAGTGTCTGTCTATGTATGTATGTATGTATGTATGTATGTATGTATGTATGTATGTATGTATGTATGTATGTATGTATGTATGTATGTGTGTGTGTGTTTGTGGGTGTGTTAGTGTGTGTGTGTGTGTGCGTGCGTGTCTCTGGGCATGTTTTCATGTTTTTCAATGCAGTGTGTTTGTGTGTGTGTGTGTGTGTGTGTATGTTTAATTATGTGTATGTTTATAGCGTGTATGCATGCAAACTATCCGTATTTTTCCAGTGTGTCTCACCGTGCACCAGGGTTGTCCCGGGAGCAGTTACAGAAGTATCCCACGGGCTTGGGCGTGCACACTGCCCCGTGTGCGCATGGCTGGGACACGCATGGGTTGTGAGCGAGCGAGCAGCGCGGACCGTGGTAGTGCCCGGGACAACGGCACCGCGGCTCTGGAGGGGGAGATCAAACACAAACCCAAATGTGTTAGAGTCTGCATCCCCAGGCCGAGGAGGTGTTCGGGGTGAAGGGACAATTCATTATCGGGTGCAACACACAGATGAGTCGCTCTGGGTGTTCTGTGGTCTTTGTCGGTTTATGTGATCTAATCCCATGATGTACTTTATGGTCCTTGTTTTATGTCCTAATGTAATGACCTCTGTCCAGTGAATATAGATAAATGTACAATATAGGAATGAAATGTATACTGTATAAGTAATACACTTATTTTATTATAATATTTTACATCTCATTCAATCATATCATCAAGACCAATAAATCAGCCAAGAAAAGACCTACATCTCCATTCTTAATGATCAGAATAGCAGATCCTGAATACCAGTCTCTTATAAAATTAAAACTACTTTATATTCTATGAAGTTAGCCACTGCTGTAGCATCCTAGCGCCCCATGAAGGAATTCATGTGATCTCTAGGGTGGTGAGGTTGACATGCTAGCTGTGGCCTGCTAGCGTCAGGCTACCTGGTCTTCTAAGATGCCGCGGGTGACATCACCACAAACACACAGCTTCAGCATGAACGTCATTTCTGAAGCTGTGTGAGTTGTTTTCTGAAGGGCTTACGGGGATTGCTGTGTTGCTTCAGTACAACACAGATCCAAATCCTTCCAGGCTTTCCTTTCATACTTTTATAACCCTACTACCAGGAAGAACGGCAATACTCTCAGGCAAATTTACATTTTACACAAAGATGCCAATGCCGCTGTGCTTATGAAGCCTCTCTTTAAGTAATGGAAGGAGTCAAAGCACAAGACGCCTCTTGGATTTTCTTGAATAATGCAAACACAATGCAAATACTGAGCCTCTGAGTGAGGTAGGGAATTCATTCAGATATGCAGCATATCATACAGCTACAAACCACTTACGGATCCTGTGTTTACATTTTAAGCAACATTTTCCTCTCTTTACTAAGGACATACAATTCTCATGAATGTTGTGAATTAATCAAGGAAAAATCGTAAGTTATAAATAGTGTTATAATGACTTTTGTGAACATTTGACGTGTCAGAAGACCCACCTCCCTCAGCCGTCTCCTCGCAGACTCCTTCATTCTGGCACAGGCCAGGGGAGCACCCCCCTAACCGGTTGCAACATTGGTACGCCCCAAACACCCTCCTGAGACCGGGCCCTGCCCATTGACCCGCATCGCCGGCCTTGATTGGCTGCCCGTTGAACTCGAGGCCCTCAAGGCAGCCAATGAAAGGGGGCAGTAGTCCCTGGGCATCGGGTTGAGCATCAGGGGTGACGGAGGCCAGGAGCAGTGCACCATGGGAGCGCATCATGCGGCAGGGCTCGGTGGCATTGGAGGTGGTGTGTTCGTAGTCCAGGGTCAGCCACATGCGGGTGGAGTTAACCACCAGCAGCAGGTGGTGCCACCGTCCGTCCGACACTGGCTCCGCCCGCAGGACCAGGGAGCCCGGCAGGCCGTTGCCACAACGATACCGGAACTGCAGCTCCCCATTGGTCAACTGTGGAAAGACAGTCAGAGATGTCAGAGAGAGTGTCTATCGGTCAATCAATCTACACCTGCTTTAGGGACGGAGCAAAGAGAACTGCTCCTAGATCTTATGGACAATACGTTTGTCATTCCCTGAAACTCATGTTGAAAATGTGAAAAATGATGTTTCAGTTCAAAATATAAGTCATAGAATGGACACAGTGTAAGAAGATAACGCGTGTGCATGTGCACGTGCATGTGCATGTGCTTGTCTGTGTGTATGTATGTATGTATGTATGTGCTTCCTTTTGTCAAGAGGGAATAAAGGCTTGCTGGGATTCTGTTATTGGGGCCATCTATGATCTGCTCTCCCCTGATACCTCCACATCTGAGCTGTCACTTCCTGTAGAGGTCGCCATTTTCCCCTCTCTAACAAGTCCACCTGCCCACCGATGCACCTTTGTATTCCCTTGGCTTCCATTTACATTTCAAGAGGGGATGCCTTCATGGTTGACATGAAAGGGAATTAGCATAAGCAAAATGGATGGAGTTAATGTGGAGATGTGAGGGTGCACGTAGACGAGGGAATTTGAAGCTGCGTTGCTGTGCAGCGTGACAGGGGGTTCGGTAGACGAGCATGAATGGTCTCTCGTATCGTCAGGAAGCCTCTCAAATGTCCAGAAAATAAACGAGTCGCATGGGACGTCTCCGAAGACGGCGTTTGACCGGTTCTTCTGACGATGTTCCTCCTCACTGTGAAAACAGGAAGGGATCGCTTCGTACACACGTTCCCGCTCCTTGTGTAGCTCTTAATCCCCCACAGAGTCCCGGGCGTTGCTGTTTGATGCTGAATGATTTAGTATTCCATCGCGTGACGTGGTGTTTACATTTTACATTACATCACGGCTACTTGATGGGTTTAAAGAATAATTTAAGAGGCTGAGAAGATCAATGCTTCATTGTTCCATTTTAAACCACGGGGGCCCTTTTAATGTGGTACGGTAAACTGAGTTCTGATAGATGAATGCTCTCCCACCTCCGGGCGGGATGGTTCTCATCAACAACCAGAAAAGGGTCACCTCACTTACAATGAGAATGGCCAATAGGCCAATAGGCCAACGCATTCGTCACTGGTAGCGACGGATTTCACGGACCGATCGCAGGCCACGCCCACACACGTCCACACGCCCACAGCCACAATGCAGGTCGAAAGGTCAGCGATGAAATGATTCCAACTCGGAATCACGGAAGCGGGGGATTCGGTTAAGACACCAATCATTCATAGTCTGTAATTTGAAGACCAAGTGAACTCTGCCCTTAAGATGTGGTCGGGCGTTAAGCATACGGAAATGTTTCCCCCAACATGCATACCACATGAAACAACTTTTAATCCTAGACCCCAATCAACCCTAGATCTAGACACTGACGGAGAGTAAAAGCTGCCTAAAACCCAGTGTGAAAGGAGGAAGACTTCCTCCCTAGGATTGAAATATAATCAATATATTGCACTCCTACCACAAACTACCAGACTGACAATTCGTTAATATAAAGATTAATACAGCGCTCAGAGCTTATTTAGATAAAAGATGTGAAAAACAGCAAATATTAGACAATTCATATCTTACCCCACCAGGGTTTTGGAAATTACGATTCAAGCATTTACATATCCTCTCTCAGAAAGACCCAGCATATAAGCCCATCTGCATCGAACAGCTTCAGTTTTATAAAAAGAAAGAAAAGTCTACATAGAGCCACATGGTAAACAAACTCTAAATGCGTTCTCATCTCAGAGAAAAGAGGGACACATCAGCCTCATTTGACTTGCATAAAGGCGGTCGTGATTGCAAGCTTGCCGGCGCCAGACTAAGATTGTGTTTACAAAATGCGCTTTTAGGATGAAAAAGACACTCATAAGTATAATTCTACACAAACATTGATTTGAAATAATGGCTCAAGGCGATGCCTCTGGATATATTGCACATTCACTGCGCTTGTGTAAATTCAGTCGCCTGTGCTTTGTTGTTGCTCTGAAATTGTGTGACCTTTTCAAACAAACAGTTCACATTACCCTTTTCTATCATTTTGTTTGTTTCTATTGCAATGTGCAATTTGGTGTTCATCAGGATTCAACTAATCATATAACATTTGTGAGCATAAAAGTATGCATTGATATTTGTTATCTACGCATATAGGGTGCAGTGGATTTCTGGCCTATATATATATATGGATGTAACCTCCTGAGACCATCAGGAGGTCGGGGGAGGGACACCTCAGAACAAGGAGTGCTGCAAACTGCTGAATAACAAAAAAATGGCGGCGACCAAGGAAAATGAAGCAATCAAGGCAATTTTTATCTGGAAGACTGAATAACGATGATACAGAATGAACAGAAATCTGCACTCAAGGCTTTTCTCAGATCAGAATATGTTTTTGCTTTACTTCCAACTGGATTTCGCAAGAACATCATATCTGGAAATAGATTGCTTCCCAGCCCATGCCAGCCTGATAATAATTGCAAAACGCAAAACGTGAATATCAGGATGCTCTCAAGAGGCTACGACGCATGGACAAAAATGTAAGAAGAGGAAGGGGTCACAAACGTATATGATCAAGCCTAAAGAAAATTAGGTCACGGGCCAAACAATAAGGTTGTTGATCTAGCCCTGATCTAGACGTTGTGTATGTGGTGGTCGTTACCGTGGAGACCTACCTGCAAGGTGCCCCAGTCGCTGCCGTTGGTGGCCATGAGGAGCCCCTGCTTCTGGAAGGTCCTGAACCTCAGCGAGAGCCGGAACGCCTGGGTGTCCTCGTCCATGTGGTGGAGGTACCTGACGTAGCCCTCGCCCGTGAACCTCAGGGCCGAGTCTGGAACCAAAAGGATGGACCTTATTATCCCCGTCAAAGTGGACCCCCCCCCCCCCGCTTGGCTTTTAAATTTGAAATATCGGATCTCGGGGGGTTAAATATCCACATGAGATGCCACCAGGATCTTTATGTTCTTAAAAGCGCTGCCTGATGGCTGAGGGAAAAATGTGCCGCTGACGAGAAGGAGCATTTAAAAGTTAGAAAGGACAAAAATAAAAGCACTTTTTAGGCCTAGGTCATTGCGCTTAAAATAAACTACCATACGCAACTCCAAATGTCATCCAAATTACAGTCGATCTACAGCAGTCTTGGCTGGCTAGCATCACCGCTGTTCTCTGGACAGCTACAGAATTCTTTTTTTTTTTACAGTATATGCTTTATATAAATATACATTATTATTATTTTTTTTAAATTATTTAGTATATAGTATATGCTCACATAGGCAATTAAAAAAGTTTCTAACATCGTAACCAGCCTACAGAAAGTCAAGATTGTTGGAGGTGTCTCCCATTATCTCTGGGAAGAACCCTCACCTTTAGAACAGGATAATCGGTGACTAAAATGGCTGTGGTCTTTCCCGCAGGGGTTTAGAAAGATGTGGAGGTATATAGTTACACCAACCAGGCTTATCCCTGGTTTAGAAAAATGTCTTAGCACCTCGACCCCTTTAGATACAATGTCAATAATGTTGACCTCTATTCCCAGTAATGTTTACATTTCGATTCTGGGTTTAGGTTTCATTCATTCATCTACTACTCATATTGTGTATATAGATATATGTTTACATCGAGGAAAAACGTATTGTCCATGTCTCAGAGTTTCCTGAGCTACAATCACATAAGTCCATGTTACGCCCAACCTAGCATCCAGCACTTTGCTGAAAGCTCATCATGTGTTCAGGCCTCTACACTCTTCTCTTTAGGGCCGGGACGTACCGTTACACGGACACACACTTTCCCAGGCGTGGGGTGGGGTGATGAAGCCGGCTCTGGCGGTGGTGTAGTGGTTGAGTCGGTCTCCCTCCAGCCGCACGGCATTCCTGCACCCCCGCGATGGGCACCCTGTCCCCAGGCACCCGTTATGGCTCACACTCTGGATGCTGATTGCCAGGTTGTCCTCCAGGTCCGAAATTATACCTGACACACACGGCGTAATCCTCTTTACAAACGTATATACTCAAATAGAACGTTATTCAAGCATTTATAACCTTCTGCTTGAGACTGTGGGTGTCACAGCAGAAGTACAGGACAAATGAAGGATTTGCAACATAATACTTGTATTATGTTAATAATTGGCTATCCTTGCACTTAAATCTTCCATTTTTCTTTTTGTTCTTCTGTGTAAATGTTTTCAAATAAATATATAAAAAGCTAAATATTTGATGACAGATGGCTCACCTGCTAGACGGGTAGTGGGGAGAGACTGAACCACACCATCGAGAGATCTCCAGATCAGCAGGGCCTCCAGGACCTCGGAGTGGGGTAGCTGCTGCAGGCTGGCCAGGTGTATCTCCTGACGGGGCACTCCAAGGAGGAGTCCCAGGCTTCGCTGGAGGCCTCTCCAGTGATCTCCCAGAAACTCTCCCGGGGTCATCCCCAGCAGCCGGAGGGTCAACCCGGCGTCCAGCACACGCTGGTCCGCCACCCACACGTGAACCTTGACCCCGGTCCGGACACTGAACTTCCCGTCGGTCACGGTGACGTTGAGCGCGTACGAGCCGGGCTCCAGGGCCTCGTCTGCCCAGATCTTGCCGTCGGCCCTGTCGACGGAGAAGCGCCCCCCCGCGGGGCTCTCCGAGATCAGGCTGTAGGCCAGCACGTCCTGGAGGTCCTGGTCGCTGGCGTGCAGCCGGCCGATGACCCGGTTGGCGAAGAGCCCGCCTTTGGTGGTGATGAAGACCTCCAGCGGGACCACGGAGGGCGGGTAGCGGCTCTGCTCCGTCACGTTGACGTTCACCACACAGATGGAGGAGAGGGGTGGGTGGCCGCTGTCCGTCACCTGGACCCCCCCGCAACGCAGGAAAAAAGACGCACAGCGTGTCAGATACACGCATCGCAGATAAGCATCGTATATATGAGTGTCAAATAGACGCATCAAATACATATCTTACGCATACGTATCTTATACACCTATCGAATATGCATCTTAAATATACGTATCAAATAGACATATCAAATGCATCACATCCCATACACATCAAGTGGATGTATCAAATATATGTATGTACAGTAAATAAATGCATAACATTTACATATCAATGTAAATGTTGTGTATGTATGAAATGGGAATATCAACTATACATATCATATATTAAACACACACACACAAATATTGTGTTTGTATGTATATAATACACACAAACACACATATATATATATATATATATATATATATATATATTAGATATAATGGGACAGAAGAACTATGTTTATTAATGTTCATTCCATTATTTGTTAGAAATGTTTATGGTGATTACTTCCCCAGTTGTTGAGATCCTAGAGTATCGATTTATAAGATTCAATTGTTTGGGAATCCCTGTAGGTACAATTATGGAAACCCCTACATACTCAATGTCTAAATGTATGCGCTTGCATTTCTGTTTACTAATGATGTCAGGCCTCTCAGGTATGCTGGTCCTCTTCACTCCGCTAGTGGTGTGGGGAAGGATACCATAGCATCCCTCTGGCTATGAGGGAGTCTGGTTCAACAGAAATTTTTAGAATGGATTTTACCAAGATGTATTTATTCCATCATTCATCATCGTCTTCCTGGTTACTTCCTGTATTGGTCTTCTTTTAATGTTTACTGCATTGCACTGTATTTTACTTCTGTTTTAATGTATGGTTTATGTAAATCACATTGAGCTACATACTGTTTGTATGAAATGCGCTATACAAATAGAGTTGAATTTAATTGGATCAGTGCGGCTAGACAGACCTGTATCTTCAGCTGGTGTCGAGCGCGCACTTTCTTTCGGAGCGGCGCAGCGAGTGACAGCAGACCACCCTGGTCGATTTGGAAACGGCGGTCTTCGTTGCCGCTGGCGATGTGGAAGGAGAAGGGGGGGCCGTTCTTGGGCTCGTCTTGGTCTGTCACCCGGAGCTGTAGGACCCCGCTGCCGACCGCCTCGCCCTCCTAGGGCACAAACACATACAACGCCAACCTGTTTAAAGTAGTGTGAACCTGTATAAACCAGTGTGAACCTTCTAAAACCAGTGTGAACCTGTTAAAACCGGTGTAAACCCGTGTGTAAACCCGTGTGTAAACCAGTGTGGTTATTTCAACAATATAACTTCACATATCACCACAGCACAAAATGGCCTAACCCTGCTTCTCTTAATTTCTACTTCTCTTCTCCTTCACTCTGTCGGCTAGCTTCTCGGCAGACTCCGCAGCACAGCAGGAGAAGCAAGTAACACAACAAATGCAGTACCACGGGTTACCACCAGTCTTCTTCCACAGTGCATCAACAGAGCTGAACCCAAACTGATATTCTCGCTTGGAGGGAAGTAGGGGAGGGTGGGAGGGAAGATGGGAGGGAGGGGGAAGGATGCATGTGCCAAGGGGCATGTCTACAAGAACCAACCCAACCACCAGGAAGAAAACCAAACAAGCCAGCTTGTAAATCCCAGGGAGCAGCATGTAGCAACACAACGGCCACATCCTGGCTCTCACATCAAAGACGCGCCGGTGAGTCATGCCCACAGCTTGGCAGGACCTGACACACCTTGAGAGGCCGTGACGTTGCATCTTCTCAGAGGTTTCAACTGCAGCCAAGCAGCGTGATAAGGAAGTTGCCCAATCGAAATGATAGTTTTACTGATCTGGTGAAAGGTAATTCATCCAAAATCCACATGCCTCGAGGAAGCCTGCGGACAATAGGGATCCAACCTGGAACTTTTTGGCTGGGAACCACCTCCCTCTCCTCGTTCAGAAACGAGGAATGTTGAGAAAGCGGAGCGCTCAAGGCCGGGTGGCGGCTGGGTGGAGGTGTGGGAGGGTGGTGATGTGTGGAGGTCTTAACGACCACTGCAGGTAAAGTGAGGAAGAAGCATTGGATGTTCTATCCCAACGACTTGATCGCAGAACATCAGGAGAATGGCGATCGCAGGCCCTCACACGCTAGACAGAGAACGGCACACGCACACACATACCGCAATGGGGCATCAACCAGGGCCCCAGATTCTTAGACACACACACACACCCATAAAGAAAGACACACACATACACATAGATTCAAGACACAAGCGCATACAAACTCACACACACACACACACACGCATATGCACAAACATGCATACGGACACACAAACACAAACAAATAAAATAAACAAGAAAGATAAATAAGAGCAGAGCAGCTGATTTATCTGCGCACTGCTTGGTCCTTTTGATCTCTACTTAGATCAAACACCCTCCTGCCTGGAGCTCACTGATAACACACACACACACACACACACGTAAGTACACACACACATATGTACACGCACACAAAACCACACACAAACACTAAAATGGTAAATGGACTGCATTTCTAGAGCACTTTTCAGACCTGTGGCTACTGGAAGTGCTTTACAATGTTTGCTTCACAATCATTCATACTCATTCATTCAATCACTCATTCATACACCGACGGCAGTGTAAACCATGAAAGGCCACAGCCAGCTCATCAGGAATTGTGTGGGTTAGGTGAACTGCTCAGGGACACCTTGACACTTAGCAAGGAGGAGCCTTTAAGCAGAAGCAAGAAATCATTTTGAAATCCATAAAGTCATATTTTTCTTCGCCAGCACCATGGGTCTCTGCATAGCAATACTGGCTTCTATGGAGGCCGAACAGGACTGGTCCTGGTCCATCCTTGGATGGGAGACCAGTTGGTGCTGGTAGAGGTGTTGGAGGGTAAGTAGGGGGGCCACCGTCTTTCAGATGAGACGTTAAACCGAGCTCCTGACTCCCTGTGGTCACTAAAGATCCCATGGCACTCATCGCAAGAGTAGGGATGATAACCCCGCCGTCCTGGCCAAATTTCCAACCCGGCTCTTGTACCAAAATGTCCCCCTAATCATCCTCCGGTCTCTAATTGGATAGTTTCATAGATAGTTTCATAGACACACAAACCACTATGTAAAGCGCTTTGAGTACCTAGAAAAGCTCTATATAAATGCAATCAATTAATTAATTAGTGTGTGTGTATTAGTGTGTATTAATATGTGTGTGGTTGTGTGTGTGTGTGTGTGTGTGTGTGTGTGTGTGTGTGTACCTGTAGTAGCAGATTATGGGTGATATGGGAGAAGACAGGAGCGTTGTCATTGACGTCGCCGACGGTAACGGTCACCTGGACAGCTGTGGAGAGTGGAGGATGCCCCTCGTCTGCTGCCTGCACCGTCAAGGAGTAATGAGGTGTCTGAGGAGGAGCAGGAGGAGAAAGGAGAGTAGGGGAGCAGAGAAGCAGAGAGGAGAGCAGAGGAGAGAAGGGGACACAAGAGGAATAATAAGATGGGGAGAGTAGGGTGCACAAGAGGAGAGATATGAGGAGGAGAAGAAGAGGAGAGTAGGGTGCACAAGAGGAGAGGTATGAGGAGGAGAAGAAGAGGAGAGTAGGGTACACAAGAGGAGAGGTATGAGGAGGAGAAGAAGAGGAGAGGAGGGAAAGCGTAAGGGAGAGAAGAATAAATAAATTAAATGTCAAAAAAGTGTTCATGAATATTTGTATCATATAATATGAATCACATCCTAACACACAGACTCTCTCTCTCTTTTCCCCCCTCTCTCTCTATGTATCTCCCCGTCTCTCTACCTGTTCTCTCTCTATGTATCTCTTACTCTCTCTCTCCCCTCTCTCTCTACATTTTCTCTCTCTATGTATCTCTAATCCTCTCTCCCCTCTCTCTCTATGTATCTCTAACCCTCTCTCTCTCTCCCCTCTCTCTCTCTATGTATCTCCCCGTCTCTCTACCTTTTCTCTCTCTATGTATCTCTAACTCTCTCTCTCCCCTCTCTCTCTACCTGTTCTCTCTCTATGTATCTCTAACTCTCTCTCTCCCCTCTCTCGCTACCTGTTCTCTCTCTATGTATCTCTAACCCTCTCTCTCCCCTCTCTCTACCTGTTCTCTCTCTATGTATCTCTAACCCTCTCTCTCTACCTGTTCTCTGTCCAGGCCGGTGCGGGTTGAGATCTCTCCACTGCGGGGATGGATGGAGAACTGCTGCCGGGGGTCTCCGTCAACGATGGAGTAGCGCAGGAGGCTGTGGAGCGGACCGTCTTGGTCTGTAGCCACCACCTGGAGAGAGGAGGGGGGAGAGGGGAGGAGGTATTAAATCTGGAATTGTTTGTCTGTGTGTGTGTGTGTGTATTAATGTTTTGTGTATTATGTACATATATATGAGAAAGAGAGAGAGAGAGAGAGAGAGAGAGAGAGAGAGAGAGAGAGAGAGAGATTGTGTGTGTAGGTGTGGATGTATATGTGTGTGTATTAGTGTGCGTGTGTGTGTGTGTATATGCGTATGTATTAGCATGTGTGTGTATTAGAGTGTGTGTGTGTGTGTACCTGCAGCACGGCGTTGCCTGGCGTCAGGCTCTCGGCGACATGGGCGTTGTAGTCGGCCTGCTGGAACACCGGCACGTTGTCGTTCACATCCGTCACGTTGACGATCACCATGGTGATGTCACCCAGCCCCGCCCTGCCGCGCGTGCCCTCGATGGAGATGTAGTACTCCCTGTGGACCTCGTAGTCCAGGGACCTCACAAGGGTCAGCAGACCTGGGGGAGACACAGCAAAATAGACTGTAGTCAAACCGTTCTATCAGTGTTACGAAGACTGAGGTCTCCACAGTCTTCGTAATAGAAGGGTTTGACTACAGTCTATTTTGAACGGTTTGACTACAGTCTATTTTGCTGTAGTCAAACCGTTCTATCAGTGTTACAAAGGCTGAGGTCTCCACAGCATCAGTTAAAGAACAGTACGGGCCAAAACAATCGCCACTGTTCCTTCTACCGTCACTAAAACGCAAAACGACTTCTTTGTGCTAATTCTGTGAGCAATGATGATAGCACATTCATCTTTTGGAAACAACGCGGAAACGGAGGTCGGAGTTTGCGAAAGTTTGTGGACAGAAAAAAAGAACAATATCTTACAACGAAGACAAAAGTGCAACTGCTAGTGTTTACAGTTGTGGCGAGGCACGTTCAAGCTAAATGCTCTCAGGCAGAATCGGCACAACAAAGCCGTTAGGCCAAATTGCATTGGTAACAAATGTTTTAGTGAAGCTAGGTAGACGGTTCTGATGGTTTAATCACACGGACCAGTAAGGTCCTTTAAACTTCTTTGCGTTTGGTTCATCAACAATCAGAGAGTCATATCCAAACCACAGTGCAGTACCACACTCCGCCACAAGGGTTCTTCTATTTGAGAACATTCGATAGGATAGAGTTTCAATAATCCCAGAAGGGAAAGTCACAAGTTTATCTTCTTGTTTTAAATATATTTTCATGGCTTCTATGGCTAGGACAGTGAAGACAGCATGCTTAACCAGACAGAGGGATTTACATGTTCCATAGGACCGCTAGTAGGAATCAAGGAGGAGTATTGCCTATTTGCCTACTGCCTACTTGCCTACTGCCACTATGATGCCCAGGGGCTTTCTAATTCATTACAGTTAGAGAGTGAGTGTGTCACTGCCATCGAACACATATGTATGTTTGTGAGCTTGTATGTGGGTGTGTGTGTATGTGTGTGAGCGTATTGTGATAATTTTATCAACAGATATCAGTAGTGACCTCCTAACTGCTGCTAATTCTGATTGGCTCGGCTGGTGACAACAACAAACTGCTAAACATACTGCAGGTTCAGATCAATTAACAAACACACCAATAATTGACAAACTAGCCAATACATGTTAAGTGTTGCTTTGCTGCCACACACACAAACACAAACAGACACATACACTTCTACACCAGTAGTGCTTCTGTGTCTCCTTGTTGCGCTGCTTGGTGGACACATTCGGGGATGAGTTCATTCCTCATACATGTGAGATCAAAGAAAAGTCAATATAATATAACTTTCAAATAACCTCTGTACCCCGAGGACTCTATTTTATTCAGGTCTTTGCTATTCCACTCTACCCAATTATATTCTATACAGTTGTATTATATTTCACTCGATTCAGTTCTATTCTACCTCTCTATTTATTATTTAATAAAAATCTCCCCCTCAGGGAATAAAACAATCTTATAACAAAGACACAGCGGTTTTAAATCTTGAATGTAAGCGTATGTCATGTTAACCACGTGATGAACCACTGTTGCTACTAACTTTAATTGTCACCACATGTCTGAGATTAATGGAGTGTGGCTGATTGCCAAATATCAACATTGTGTGACATGATGTTGCAAAAAGCCAAGCATTTCCCACGTAGCAGTAAAGCCGCCCAAAGATGGCGTTGCCCTGGATGGTTTAATCCATCCTTTATATCCTCTGTAGAGTTTATTGCGCAACCTGTGGCTTTTGGACTAGTGGAGAATTCAGAACGTAGAGCGAGAATCCAGCGCGCCGATCACTGAACAAACAAGTGACTCACGGCTCCTGTGGTGTTGACACAGAGAGAGAGAGAGAGAGAGAGAGAGAGAGAGAGAGAGAGAGAGAGAGAGAGAGAGAGAGAGAGAGAGAGA
>JAOPJO010000002.1:18797967-18809514 GCA_027123675.1 Molva macrophthalma
GTGTGTGTGTGTGTGTGTGTGTGTGTGTGTGTGTGTGTGTGTGTGTGTGTGTGTGTGTGTGTGTGTGTGTATGTAAAGCACTACCTCTGCAGCCGATCCGTTTGCCTTGTTAGTCTCTACGTTTGGAAAGTGAATGCCACTGTTCCTTCATGCATCTGCAAGACCAGTTAACATGAGTTAACTTGATTTTATTGGCTGCTTTTGATGGGCGTGTTTTTTTTTCTGTAAGCAAAGGTCAATAATCTTGACAGGCAGAACATGAGCAAACGCTCCTCTGCCCTGACATCTGGACCCTGTAGCTAGGCTACTAGCTCACCACAACCACCATCACCTGCATCCTCACGCTACTCATACACAGAGACGTCTCCGCACTCGTCTCTCTCTGTAAACGGCCAATCCCTCTCGCCTGAAACCCACATGCTTGTGAACCTGGGCCCTATGTCACTTCCTGGACCCTATGTCACTTCCTGGGAATGAGGGAAGTGATGACATCATGTCCAGATTAGATTCCATCAGTGAAAAGGAAACCAGCTCCTCTCTGTGATACCCCTTCACCTTCCAGTGCCCGTGCAGACACACACACGCACACACACACACACACACACGCACACACACACACACACGCGCACACGCACGCACACGCACACGCACACACACACACACACTCTTCATGGAATAATGTATCCAATACAAACCTCCTACTTTTATTATTTGCCACAATTCAAATTCCAATCGGATGTAGATTTATATCTGTCAAAAGCTAAATCTATTTTCCGTTCTCTCTGGAAGAACAGCATGTTGGAGACAAAGGGGTTGGCCGGTTTATCAGACATGTTGGTTTATCAGCTGCGGACATTCCCTCTGCAGCAGTAGAATGATGCTAAACAAAACGGTGTCCATGTGGGACAGAGGTCATGGCAGAACAGTACTCAAAGTACTGATATCGGGAAATATTTTGGTGTTTCTCCCTGCAATTCTGCAAGGTTTGAGTTAAGTTTTCGGGTAAAGGCTAGAATTTCTATGATAGCCGAGGGGGAGACACAATAATTGTTTGATTTTTGTTCATCCATGTTTTGGTTGATTCTATTGACAAACGTACACATCTTAAACATGCATCGGCCTTCATCCAATAACATTTACACCAGAAACAGAACAATTGGGATGGATTTCAATATATTAAGCTGTTGCTTTGCGATATAAAACTATACCACACCACTCCTGGGCTCCCGTTTCTAACACCATCATAAACATAATGTAAACCAACATAACACATAAACACATGAACCGACCAGCCAAGGCCATTCCACCTTCACAAGTTTATTAAATATGCAATCTGAGGAAGAATGTTTCCTGAGGCCTATCTCATAGAACTGAACACGGAGGTTGGTGGAGGTGGTGATGGGGGGTTCTGCAGTGGCTGGATGTGTTTATGCACCACATGAAACTCTAACTCCGGCACACTGTTACCAACACGCCACCAAATGTATCAGATGCCTGACTTTTGCTTTTCAGCACTTTATATGCACGTGTACATAGGTGTTTTAAAGTTGAACCTGTACATTGTAATGTTAATATTCCTATTTCCTGTAATTATCATATATAAATGAACAGTATTTTCTGTGTCTTTGCGGTTTGTTTTCACGTCACAATCAATATCCCCATATTTAATCGCTTTAGTCGCTACTCTCTGAGCTAACTGTAGTTATTGATCTGTAGAGCTGTGCTCCTACCTTACCACAAGCTGTGCTGTTGAGTAGCCATTATGAGCCATTTCAAAATCGACCCATTGGTTACATCACAAGTGGGAGTGGCCACCCAGCACTCTAGAGGACAGATCCGCCTCCTAGCCAAAGGTCTGTACCCAGCGGGGACAACGCTGGTGAAATAGGGACGGATGGATAGACCAGCGTTTGGTTGTTCTACCTGTGAGCTTCAGGTAAGTCAAGGTTCACGTCAGGCCATCATGCTAGGAGGCTCAGTCTGGTGGTGTCTGTCCGTCTGTCCGTCTGTTAGTCCATCTGGTGATGTGTCTGTCTCTCTGGTGCTGTGTCTGCTGTTTGTCTGACTAACACTCTGAGTCTGTTCCAGATTGTCAGCAGTTTTTTGCCACAACGCCACTCCTCCGCCAGCCGCCCACAGAGCTGAGACCCCCCCCCCAGGTACCAGCACAGCCCACTGCATCCTAGTACTACCTCCTAGTACTACCTCCTAGTACTACCTCCTAGTACTGCATCCTAGTACTACCTCCTAGTACTACCTCCTGGTACAGCTTCCTAGTACTACCTCCTAGTACTACCTCCTAGTACAGCTTCCTAGTACTACCTCCTAGTACAGCTTCCTAGTACTACCTCCTAGTAAAGTTCCTAGTACTACTTCCTAGTAAAGTTCCTAGTACTACCTCCTAGTAAAGTTCCTAGTACTACCTTGTAGAACTGCTCTGATCTCTGCTGGAGGGTCCCGGTACTGGGCTAGAGACCACTGAGACCACTGCTAATATCTCAGGACTAAACTTGGCTGATCCTTTTACTTGGTCCATTACCATTAGTGTCGTGTAGGCTGGGCTTGTCAGCCTTTTCATTGAGATATTCATATTTGTCTGCCTGTCACACTATTGTTCTGCTTGTATCCTTGTCTCTAGGACCCCCTCCCCCAGCAGAGGCCCCCCACTGCCTCCTCCCTGGCCCTCACACGCTCACAGTTCCCCTTCTCCACCTCCCACCCATGAACCAAATCACCCCCTGAACCTTGACCCCTGACACGGATGGATCGGCCGATACTGATAACCCCAGGAGGGCGGGGGCCAGAGCAGGGTTTTTCCCACAATGCCTTTGGAGCCTCCGGCGGTGGACATCCCCCACGTCTGGTCTGTGGTCTGATACAGGGTGTAACGTGTGGTCTATATAGGGATACTACTCACCCCTGAATCTATGGACAATCAATCAGAAACGTGTTTCTTACTAAACAACCTTTCGACAGCTTTGTTCCACCAGCCTATTGTAATCGTCTTCTTTGTGGTCATTGGTCCCACTTTGTTTTTACCAAAGATGTAGATTATTGAGTCCGTATTGGAGCTTGTGTGATGGGGTGGATCTAAAGGACAGTTTAAACGCTTGTATCTTCAACGAGTTTGGTTTCAGATCACAGTTTGAGCTCGGTGTTCATAATTGATCACAGAAAATGCGAAACATCTCTAAAGTTCTGTACATAATATTGAAGCTTTGATGTTATTTATCGGTGGCATTGGGGTTTCACCTTTACCAGATTTTGCTTTGTATGGATCTTACTGGCGTGAATGTGTGTGTCCTAATACATGTTGTTTGTGTTTGAAAACTGTTTTTAAAACACTACTGTAAGGCCTTACCCATCAATCATCTTTTATCAATCAAAAGTTTTTAACCAGCATTTATTTGAAGACGAACCTCCCTGTAGAACAAGCACAATTTATAACCAATCCCTTTCTGGTTCAAGGTGAATATTGCAATAATACAAACGGCTGCTCTTAAAGTATTGCAATAGTTGAATATTCAACACATCATTAAAGTTAACCTTTCAGAGAGATGGCATCTGTACGCAGTGACTCAGCTTCTAAACTCATTAAATCCTGTATTTAAGGTGATAATCTCACAGATATAGACAAACTGTGATCTTTGATTACATCACGAGAACTACTCACAACCATCATCCTCTCGTATCAGTTCAGCAGCTAACAAAACCAACTGCCGACTTAGAGCGATACGCACTCCTTAGCAAAACATACGGTACAGGAAGTATACCTCAAAGGAACGATTGGTTGAGCCTGGGTATAGTTAGCCAAAGGCAGTTGGATTGAATTACATGAAAATGATTAATTCATTATTAAGTTATATGTGACAAAAAAAACCTGCGCACATATTAGATGACTCTTTGGAATCACACTTATCAAGGCAAGACCAGCACAAGTCTTTAAAAGCGTTTGCCTGTAGCCTGTGATTCACGGTATTAAAAACAGCTCCTCTAGCAGAAGGTTAAAACGCAGCTTTACAACAGGTAAACGACGACAGACCTAAATGGAGTCTCGGCCTCATGTCATCTCTACCAAGTTGCACAGTATAAGATGTATTTAAAGTGTGTTATTGCTGATTGAAATTGATAGGGCTATCGCATCAGATAACAATGCTGTACTGTTGTTACAAGATGTGAAATCCTTTGGTCGAGGCCTGGTCAAACAGGTCAAACAGATTGAAAGTGATTAATTATATTTGCATGGTTTGTTGTTCATTATACATAGGCCTACGTTTTTGCCCCAGTCAATAGACTGCATATACCAACCCCATTTCATGAATACACCTTTAATCACAAAAGCCTTCTTCGACAAATTAAATATCTGAAATAAAGGAGGAATATGTTGATTAAGAAAAAAAAAAAGTGTGCTTGACTGTTTTAGCATAATGCTCACCTTATTGTGGTCGACAATAAAATAATAAACAAACGGAATGAGGTCAGAGTGTTGTTCTTGTTTGAATGACCGTTGTCTGCCTCTGCCTCGCTTTGTTGAGCGATTGCAGAGCTTCATCAGATGGCAGGCTGAGAGGGGACGATGATTGCCGCGGTATCCTGGTTGATCGCTACTCAAAGTGCCGCCCTCGTTCGCCAATAACGCTAATTTGGAGCACACCTTTCCGGGCGTCCCGTCGTGAGACAACGCCTAGGAACGAGGTGGCAGAGCTTCATAAAGGTGGGCGTTACTTGATCAACCTAATTAACACCACTAGCAGCGGGTTGCTGCGACGGACATTCAACAACCATCCACATGTTTCGTTTTCACACTTTAATAGATTAAACAAAACGTCAGGATCACGTGTGAGTTGGACTGTACCCCCCCCCCCCCGCCCCTCGACATGTTTGACCTGAAAAAGAGACATAGCATGATCCTGAAAGTGGTCTCGCATGAGACGGAGTTCAGACGGGTGGCTTTGAGAAGGAGGTCGAAAGGTGCCGTGGAAGACCTCGCCTCACAGACCGGTGAGCCAAATCCAGTTATATAAACTATAACTTAATAACAAAATATTGTAAACTTGGTAGACGCTTGGACAACACTGCAAACGTCTATTTGATGTAAATCCCGGTAGGCTACTTAGGTTGCAGGCCACATTGATTGGCGACGGTAGACTATCGATCAGCTGTGGTGATCACCTGAGGACGTTCACTTCGTCACGTGCTTTTGTCCGTTTACAAAAGATAGTTCTGTATTTTTCTTTCCAACTAATTAAAAGGGCCCAGCGCCATCAAAGCAAATCTATAAAGTACACAAGTTGCTTTAAATCGGTAACTTTGTAAGAAAACAAAGTTTAGCTACATGAAATTAAAATTCCATAAATAAATCCAGCCTGTTGCTTATTTTATTAAATGGGGTGGGAGGTTTACAAGGCGCTTCCAACTTGAAGTGGCAAACTACTGTACCTTTAATTTAATCTAATTGTGAGTGTGCATGTGTGTGTGTGTGTGTGTGTGTGTGTGTGTGTGTGTGTATGTGTGTTAGTATGTCTGTGCATGCACAAATTAGTGTTTGCCCAGATTTATATCTGCTGTAGGGTTAATTTGGAAGACTGGTAAAACATTGCCACAACATCTGTGTGTATAAGCACAGAGAAAGGCCTGTAATGAAGGCTTTAACATGTTTACAAGGTTGCAAATACTCATGTCTGGATAAGCCATGGCCCAAAACACAAGGAAAATTGCCTGCCTGTCTCTGTAAACACCAGGACAGTAGAAACAAACTGGAGGGGAGTCGGTGGGGTGGTGGCCGACCGACGACCACCAGAGATCAGGACAGATAGCAGCCCTCATATCAGCGATCTATCCCTCCAATGATGGTTTAGCTCTGCAGGCGTAATGCTATGCATGATAAATAAAGAAAAATCGATACAAATATAAATAAAAATGTATTTTATTTATATTTGTTTTACTATCTGCATTACAATACTGTATGTTTACACAGCAAGATATGGCCTACTACCATAAGTGCTTTATACTTTTCGCTTAAAGGCAAATGCGTTTTAATAAGCTTGTTTATTAACTGTTCAGGGGCTGTTCAGTTCAGCAACCTGTGCTAGCAAACAGCTGATTTCAGGCTAGGGATTCAGGGTTTTGTCAGGGGATAGCAACACTTCTCTCAAGCATTTCAGGGTTAAGTAGGGACCTCAAGACCGACCTCTCCCCGGTCCTCTGAGCGGCAACTGTTCAATTAACATCAGGACTCAACATCACGAATATCGCTTTCTGGCATGCTAACACCTTCTGATTCCCTGTTCATATCAAGCTGTGCTTCTGATAAACATACAACAGAGCATTTGTGTGAGTTCTGCTGCACTGTCATTGAGCCTTGATAGATCAGACGAGGCCTTATCGGTACCTTATCGGCCCTTTAGGAAGTAAAGGAAGGAAATACCTGGCTCGAGGGGAGAGTATTACTCAGCAGACTCGGACACAACCCATGTTTCTAAGCAAATAACTTGGAATGGAAGTCTTTCGCCAGCTCTTGCAACCTCCTGTGTGCTTTTCTGCTGTCTTCTCTGTACTTTATTAGATTAATACCTTAAGAATGCTCTTCGAGTACTTCAGGAAGGGCTTTCCAAGAGCGTAACCACAGACCAGGATCCTGTCCTCTAACCATCTCCAGACAACAGTTAAGCTGGTGTTTATCAGGGTTAGGTCAGTGTGTGGGTGCGGTGGGGGCATACCTTTTTCTTTAACTCTCACAGATACCCTGAGGGGTCACAGTCCCCCTAAGTAAGTACTTTAAGTACAGGGAGGGACTTAGCACATTCCCAGTGGGTGCACCTCTTACCCAGGTCTGATGGTCAGTTCATGCACTGATGGAGTACCACCTCTACATGTAGGACCAGGTTCGCCTGAGCACCGCCACATGCTAACAGCACATTCCGAACCTTAAGGAACCTGGTCCATGTCAATTTAGGCTTACCGTCAAATTGATTTAAACACTGGATTGATGAGTCAGGCCACCTGAATTTGTACTTTGATTGCCCTGATCTTACAACTTTTGCTTATTTATCAGAGCTATGAACTAAGCTAATCGTTATTTACACATTAACTTATTCTAATAAATGTGGACCTTGGAAGCTCTCTGTGACTCTAGCTGTCCCAACAGGCATTTCAAATAAACCTGTCTTGGCTTGATAATTGGACAAGAGAAATTACGGAGAGGGTGTGGGGTAATGCAGGATAATTACTCTTTGCACTTTCTACATTAGGGGTCCACTTCGTCATCTCTGCTCATCTCGGTTCTCAACATCAGCCAGCTTGTTAGCACGTCACTCAGAAAGACCTAATGAGCACTAGGCAAAAGCTATTACCTTTGCCATTTAGCAATTCAGTCAATCTGAAAGGTGGACGGCGCCAACTCTTATCAGCCAGAGATAGTGCCAAATAATCCATTGCATCATTTCAAAAACCATCTAACAAGATAATAGAGAAGCTATGCATGCATCATTTGAGTGGTCTTCCATACACATGCTTATAAAGCACTTGATTAGAGAATATTCGACATTGGGTCGACAATTCGGTCATGATTACTGGAATAGTACTTTATCACACTGCCTCGAAGGCCTTCCCAGTAGCACATTTTTTTGATTTAACGACACAACCTAGACCCTCAAATAGAAAAATAGAAAACTCCCAGACACCCAGTGGGAAAAGGAAGAAACATTTAGAACACGAAGGATCCTTTTAGAACCTAGATGGACCCCAAGCGCGTATGTAGACGGACACAACAAAAGGTAAAATGAACTAGGAAAGAATTCGAAACGATGCAAAGCCACGTGGAAAACCACCAATGTCAAAAAGGCTTTCAGTTTCTTTGCTGTTTCAGGACATTCTCGTGCATATTGAGTTGTAATTGTGGTAATAAACAATATGAAATGGGTTGTAGACTTAATGATGATATTGAACCATTCCTTTTGTAGGTTGTTTTTTTTGTGGAATTTGGAAACACTTTCATATGTAATATTTCTGTAATTGTTGCACTACCACTAATAATAATTATTATTATTATGATTATTATCATTATCCAATGGCTAGCAAAACAACCGTACTCTGTCCAGTATTTTGTTTCAAATAGGTTGCGCAACACATTTTTAAGATACTCCATTTAATATATATTCTTTCATTGTTCTCAACTTTTTAGTCACATTTTTGGATAAAAGCGTCTGCTGAAGGAAAATGTAAATGTAATGATACATAAGGAAATGTATCAAACAACAGCTGGTTTGCAGATTAAGTACAAAGACAGGTTTCAGGATACACATGGATGTTTAGACAGGAATATATTCGGCTTGCTCTACAGTCCACCTGTTCAAAAAGTCATAGAAATTACGACGCTTGTTCCTGTGTCCATTCATCACAGCATCAGGGATGATTGTGGGGGGACGGTATGTGTCAAATAATAAAAAAAAAAACGAAACCAGGATCTGCACATGTATCAGTTACAGGAACCAACAGACTGTGGAGAAACTTTGAATAACCCCGTCTTTTAGGTGACAACCAGTAGGCCTAAAACTGTTGACACAAGCCTCACCAAATGCGCATGCCGTTAATGAGCACTTGTCGTCCCCCCACCCCACAACCCATCCCCCCCTTCCCATTCAACTAAACATGTCTTCAAAGGGGGTCCTATGAGTTGCTCTCAACCAGAAAAGAAAAGAAAGTATTTTCTTTCTGCTAAGTCACGTTTGAGAGGCTTCAGGCTTTACAAAGGAGGGACACTATAATATTTGCCGACTGCCGACTGGAACTATAACGCTCGGAGACAATGCAGTGACGCTCACTAACCACATACCGTGACACTCAACATATATCCTACACGTGTTGCAGGTAATATTAACATAAACATGTTAATGTTTGAGTCCCATTTGGATTCTGAGCCGTCTTCTCAATTATATTCTTTTCAAAGTAATTCAGAAAGTAGCTGAAGTACAACTCCATGCACTCACCTGAGTTCCTCCAAATCTGGTCTTTGGTAAAGACTCCCTCTATCGCCCCAACCGGTCTCTCTAGTAAAGTCTCCCGCTCTCACCCCAACCTGTATCTCTCTTCTGTCTTCTCTCTGTTCTTCTTGGGAGCCTTTAGGAGTCCTTGGACAGCAGAGAGAGGAGCAGCGGTGAACCACTGTAGCAGTCTGGAGTAAGTTCCATGATGAGGACACAGAAATACACACACACTCACACACTGTCATAAGAGTGTACTAAGTATCTAGCGTGCTACCGCTAAACTTGTGTGAACCAGAGTGGGGAAGAGACACCTCTGACTGCTTCTCCCCTCCTCCCTCCTCCATGGTAGACACTGTCCCTCCTCCATGACACACACACACACACACCCACACACTAAGTGAAGACACAGTCATGCTTTCATACATACTCACAGTTCATATACACACATTTTTATACATTTGTATATATTACTTTACTAACTGTGTGTGTGTGTGTGTGTGTGTGTGTGTGCGTGCGTGTGCATGCATGTGTGTGTGTGCGTGCATGTGTGTGTGTGTGTGCGCACACACATACACACAAGCACACCATAAAAACACACACAAACACACCCCCACCGTAAACCCACTCTCTATCACAAGTCCCACACACGCACACACACGCACACACACACACCCACACACACACACACACACACAAGCGCATGTGCATGGCCCCCAGCTCCTCCAGATTGTGGGCTGGGTTCCCGCCCTGCACTCTGCTGGGTCCCTGGCAAAACTACTTCCTGTGTGTGTTTTGCATGTGTGTGGGTGTGTGTGTGAGTGTGTGTGTGTGTGTGTGTGTGTGTGTGAAGGTATGTGAGCATGTGTGCGCGTGTTTGTGCATGTGAGAGAGGGAGAGAAAGAAAAAAGTGAGTGAAAGCGAGAGTGTCAGTTAGAGAGAGGGAGAGAGGCAGAGAGAAAAAGAGAGTGAGAGAGACTTCTGATGACATCCTTCTTGACCATATCATCGGACACATAATTTCACAAATCCCATACTTCATAGGCCATACACTAATCTTAATTTATCGCCAAGGGGAAACTGGCGATCACCCATAGACACAAATGTCACAGGATTTTTTACAGCACATTTGTGATTCATGAATGGAAGTCGATACTAAATATTATAGAGTGCATTTACTTACGTAAATCGCAATAATAAATTATAATTTGGATTATTCACTCCAAGTCTATTAATAACTTTAAGCAAAAGTCCTAGCAAATGCTTTTAGAAAATGTATTATATTACCTCTTCATCCCTAGGCCTATTTCTCAGGTTTTATCTGAAAATAACATACCCAAAGTAAATTGAGGATCTCCACAACTGCAAGGGCTATAATATGTAATATTGGTGTACAAGATTTTTTCTCTCTCATCTTGATTTGCATGACTGTGTGTTATTGCAATGAAGACGGTGACTTTTGAGGCCTTTTGGAAATGCGCTTCCTGAAACATGACCTAGGGGCACTCAGCGATGTGAATCCTTAATTGATGCAATTCATAGTAATAATTATATTAATTCATTTTTAATAAACGCAAAACATAAAGGCACATAAGGCTTGCCCTTATGAATGAATTTGAATTGATGTATGATTTGAATTAATGTATGAATGAATTTATGAACACAGTGAAACAGATTGCGTTGGCATCTGCAGACACAGGAAGAGGTGCTATTTGTGTTTAAAGCTCTGAATGGGTTGGCCACTTCCTATATCTCTGATCTCATAGGCCCTCCATTATACTTCTAGGTCCCTTAGGTCCTCTGACCATATGCCTTTAACTCTTTCTGCAGTCTCGGTTAAAACCAAAGGGTGATCATGCTTTTGCCGTTGCTGCCCCAAACCATTGAAAAAGTCTACATCTGCTCTTTCTATGGACACTTTAAAATCCCGCCTGAAAACCTTATTTTTCTCCCTGGTGTTTGAATCCAGAAATAAGAAAATCCTTCCTTGATCTTTTTCTCTTCCTGTCTTATAAGGTCAAACTGTTTTGATGAACAACACTCAATTAAAGTGTGGAGCGATTTGTGGAGCAGGAGAAGGCAAGATTAACAGGAAGACACGTTTTTAACAGGGAAAAGAAACAGCACGCATAGTTTCGAAACAGTCTGGGAAAGTTGCTCATTCAAAACCAAAATCTAGAAAGGAATGATTTTTGAGCTAAGGGTTTTTTGAGATAGTTGTACTCTATTGGCCTCGCTGGCTCTTCCCCCATACCAATGGTGACTGCTGGGAGAAAAGTGCACTAAACAGCGGAACATTGTGTCAGTTAAATATAACATGAGTGATGTACGTCAAGCTAAGAAAACGGAGAACGGCTTGGAAAATGGTCTTGTTTCAAACGGTGGGGACGGGGGACGGGGAGGGGGGACACTTCCCCTTTAAGGACGAAACAGGAGGTGCAGCATCCGCTAGGCTGGAGGCCCCGTGTGTCCAAGCCAAGGTAGAGAGAGCTGACATTTACACCACAGAGAGAGTGAGAGACCACATGGACCTGTGGAGAGAGAGGGGAGGAGAGGAGATGGGGAG
>JAOPJO010000002.1:18975472-18990472 GCA_027123675.1 Molva macrophthalma
AGATAGATAGATAGATAGATAGATAGATAGATAGATAGATAGATAGATAGATAGATAGATAGATAGATAGAAAGATAAATACACACCCCTTCCTTAGCTAACTTTCCTCTCCACCTCCTCCTCCACTCCTCCACTTCTCCTACTCCTCCGTCGCTCCTCTCCATCTCTTCTCATCTCCTCCTCTCATCTCCACTCCTCTATCACTACCCTTCTCGCTCCTCTCCGTCTCCTCTCCTCCTCGTCTCCTATTTTATCTCTAGTGTAGGTTTCATCTGAACGGATATTTTCACATAGTGCAGCAAAACAAAATGTCCTCAGAGATTTTAACCCCCGTCTCTCTATGAGCAGTGATCAGTCTGCAGCCAGTGTATTGCTCAAGAGCACAGTAGTGTTAACCTAAAATGCATGTGTTAGCCTATGAGTAACCGGGAGCACCCAGCGAGCTTAGGGAACATGCTAAAGGGCTAAGACTAATCACTGGTAGTGCTACCGATAACACCTGTTCCTGACAGAGTGGAAAGAGCTCAAATTGAACCAGGTCTTACAGTAAGGTCATACCATAGCACCACGCACACACACACACACACACACACACACACACACACACACACACAGGCACACACACATGCAAATACGCATGCATACAACCACACCCACACACACACACACAAACACACACATACACACACACACACACAGGCACACACACATGCAAATACGCATGCATACAACCACACCCACACACACACACACACACAAACACACACATACACATACACACACACATGCACATAACACAAAAAGAGAGCTTTCTTAGGTACAATCAATTATAACTCTTTTTGTGCAAAATAAAAACAGCAATACAAAGGGCTTAGCAAGGGAACACAGAAAAAAGAAATGTGTTTTAAATAGCAGACAGGTGCTAAACATGCTAAACATGCTCACATTCTGACCCCGCCCTCATGCTATACATGTTCACATTCGGACCACGCCCACATGCTAAACACACACATCCAAATACACACACACACCCAGACACACACACACACACACACACATACACACCCAGACACACTCTCTCAAACACACACACACACACACACACACACACACACACACACACACACACACACACAGGGTAACACAAAGGTATTGTGCCATCAGTAGTGTGTGTGTAACTTTCCTGTGGCCATGGTTTAGATGCTGATTTAACTTCATTGAGGAGTTTTCCTGACTCAGTAATGCCTGACGCTAGAAGCACATCGATATTGGAACCATAATGTAAATCCATTAGTTTATGAGAGCCCTAAAAAAAGGAGATTCAAATGCTCTCTTCATGAGATAATGTAGAGATGGCTGGGCATTACACCGTCATTAGTAATCGTTATGTAGTTTAAGATATAAATACTTCTAGGATAATGTATGTAATGTGTAATAGGGGGAATAGAGCTGCTGTTTTCACATCATGGCATCTGGTTCTCCTCCCTCTCTCATTCCCCATCCAACTGCTCTAATTCATCCACACTGAACCCTCATCAATCATTCATCTGTTTCCTCCACTGTCGACGAGCTGACAACGAGGAAGAGGAGGAGGAGGCCCTACTGTAGGCCGACACACTGGAGCGTAGCAGACACGTGTGTGTGTGTGTGTGTGTGTGTGTGTGTGTAATTGTGTGTGTTTGTTGGCTGCGGAGTGGCCCCTGGCTTGGCTCTAGGAGCCCAAGATCCAGTGTATTCCTTGTTATAAACAACCTCAGCACCTGAATATGACAGCCAGTCAGAGGCTGAGCCTTAAATACCTGAGAACTATCACAGCAAGCTGAGACACCAATAGCTAGGCCCCTTAGCACAGATATGTAATTTACTCCCAACAGCATGGTACTATGGTTTATCCATGCTACATGTTACATCTGTCATCTTTTAAACAAATCCCCTTTTAACATAATTCCCACCATAGTTATGTTGATGTAAAGAAGAAGTAAAACAATTAAACATAGTCAAATCGGAATTTTGGATGACAGAAATGTATTTACAAAACTCAAACTTCTGTAGCTGTATTCTGTTATATTTCCTGTGTGTTAGAGCAGAAGTAATAGTAATAATAGACAGACGGCATGTATAAGATATAATATACTATGAACAGCATGTTACTATGGGTCTCAGTGGGGAGAAAAGTAGCAAAACAAGACCCCCCCCAACCCTTTCACTCCCTCCACTTCCCCCTCTGCCTCACCCCCCTTCTCCTCCCTCCCGTCACTGGTGTATGCTAGTGGTAAAGAAGCTGCTGTCATTGCTGGGAGAGAGAGAGGGAGAGAGAGAGAGAGAGAGAGAGAGAGAGAGAGAGAGAGAGTGATAGTGATTGAGAGAAATAGAGGGACAGAGAGAAATAGAGGGACAGAGAGACAGAGAGAGAGAGGGGGGAGAGTCTTCTCTACCAATCACAAAGCTTTTCCACAACACGTAGGCATCCCTGTTATCGTAATATCAATATTCTGGTCGCTAAGGATATGGCCCTCAGCCGCAGGGAGTCAGGGAGTGGCCTTACAATACACGCTACATGCTACAGCGCACGTGCACAGAACACCGTAATACACAGTGGAAGATGGACTGCCTTTATGTGGCACTTTTTGAGGCACTTACAAATATCCAATTTTGCTGCCTCACATTCGGTCAGCACACTGCTATTTGATATTTAGTAATCAAGCAGACACTTTTATGCTTTTAAAGTCACTTACAGTGAATACAGCTACATGTCATTAAGGAGCCGGTAAGGGTCAGGGGGCATCTTGTGCAAGGAGGCCTACAGGTTAGACTTCGGACATTGGGGTTCGAACCCAGAACCTTTCAGCTGGGAGTCAACACCCTAATCAACAGATTATTGTGACCCTATGTGTGTTTACTATTTTGCACGCACACAAACCCATACACACACACGCACACACACATACACACAAGGGATAGGCATCTTGCTCAAGGTTCCCCTCTGCACTTGCTTGGCATCGGGAAACCAACCCGCCAAATCATGGGCAAACCGGCAACCATCCACTTCCCAGAACGTTGCAACTCAAAAACAACGCCTGTTAACGCCTTTATGCATGGCAGCACCTCTCCAACGGCTGCACACATTGTGGTGGAAGCGTCCATTTTTTTTACCAAGTGTGGGGTATGGATTTTTCCATCAGAGCCGAGGAGTGTTGAGGTCACTCTCGCCTGTAGGCCAGGCAAGAGTGGATCCCAACACACACGCTGGATCCCACCAAGCCAGCGGCGGCTACAGCTACAGAGATTCATGGATATATAAAAAAAAAGGGGGGGGGGGGGCGTCGTTTATTCAACAAATGGGTCAGGATCCAAAATGGGTCGCGATCCAGTTGGACGTGAGGCCACAGCTTGAGAACGCTCAGAAAACTCTGAGCATGCTGGAATCGGCGAAAGGATCAGTATTTCCAGTGTGCCCAGGCTTTTCTGTGGTGTGTGGTGCTCGGGTCCCACGGACATATATATATATTTTTGGGTCCTGAGATGAGAATGTTTACATCCTTCCTCTGCAGCAGAGGTTGCTCAAGCTGGGCTACATGGATAATGACAGGGTGTAGAGGATTCTCCAGCAGAGCTACATGGACACTGACAGGGGTCTGTTGGGTCTGTTGTAGAGGATGTGGCTGCAGAATATACTCCCCCTGGGGTGGAGAAGAGATGGGAACACAGGCATCCAGATTGCTGGAGGAAATGCAACCACAGAAAACAAATAAACACAAACAAACACACACCCACAAACACACACACACACACACACGCCCAGAACAAACACACCTACACAATAACACTCAGAAACACTATGGATGAAAGCTAATTGCTTCAGAATTTCTGCTGGAATGAGGTTTTAAAAAAAGATGATGGTCCACTTCTACAGATAACAGATAACACAGATAACAAACACTGATGTGAAAATTAGACATTTGATAAAGGGGAATAAAGTGGAACAATGGGTTGTTTCTATTGCCTGAACAGTTGGAACTGTTCAGGCAAAAAAATACAGTTAAACTAAAACAATATTTGTGAAATAAAATTGAATAAAATGCATGTCTGTTACCAACAAATGTAATTGAAGGTGTTAGCTCCGAGCTACAAGTCAAACCAACCAAGTGTATATATTGGTATTGACCCTCTTTAAGATCATAATAATGATATTAACTCTGCAGTATTGACTGATGCTCTTTTAAATGACAGTGACGACTCCAGCAGCTCCACACACACACACAGAGCACATCCAACACACACATCCCACTGCAACAATCTATGACATCAAACTATGACATCGCAAACTACGACAGACATCTTAGAAGCGATTGCGTCAATAATATTATATGATCAAACTCAATAAGATAAGATGAGATGAGATAAGAAACGATAAGATACAATAAGAAGGTACTTTATTGAATCCGGACAGCTACTTAATGGGATTAATGAACATGACATCTGCAAACTGTCGAGAAAAAGAGAGCCTTGACGTTTTTCCTGAAAGAATTTGTTTTCAAAACACACAATCAACAACCTTGTTTCCGTCGGAAACCAGAATGAACCGGGTGTGTTTAGCATACCCCCCCCCCCACCACCTATGAAGGGGAGAGCCAAGTGAACCTCTATTCCCTCTGCGATGAGATCAATAGCCTGTATTGATCCGGGCGTGAGCACCAGTGGTGACAGATATATGGTCTTATTAGTGTCTCCCTGGGTCTTGTAGCAGATGGACGTACGTGTAGTGCTACACCAACCGCTCCGCTTCACCACCGACGACCGAGTGACGTATGACCCACACACACACACACCAGGCACGCACCACACACACCAGACACAGGGGCCTGGGGTCCCAGGAATCGATTGACGCTATTGGCTAATGGCGTTATAATGAGACACGCCCCCACGTTGGTCTGTCATACGTCCACCTATCACTAGACGCCAGAGTTATTGAGGTTTGGCGATGACCATAATGTGAGTGTGTGTGTGTGTGTATGTATGTGTATGTGTTCGTGCTAATTAGTGCTAATGGCTAAATGGAGCGTCTTGTGAGGAGCACATCCTGTAGGAAATGGACGCCTGATGCCAGTGATTTGCTGCACGAGTGTGTGTGTGTGTGTGTGTGTGTGTGTGTGTGGTTTTGTGTATGGATGTGTGGATGTGTGGATGAGTGTGTGTGTGTGTGTGTGTGTGTGTGTGTGTGTGTGTGTGTGTGGATGTGTCTGTGTGTAGGTTTGTGTATTGATGTCTGTGTGTGTATGTATGTGTGCGTGTATGTGTGTAGGTTTGTGTATGGATGTGTGTGTGTGTGTGTGTGTGTGTTTGTGTGTGTGTGTAGGTTTGTGTATGTACTTGAGCATACGTGCGTGTGCCTCACCCAAACCATTACCGTCACCACACCCAAAACATTCACGCACACACAAACAACATGTCCACTGCTGCACAAGCAGAACTGAGCACACGCAGACCCGGCCATCGTAGCTAGAGTGGGTGCGCGGAAGCGGTGGAGGCGATAAGAGGAGCAGAACGCCGTCCACCAGCTCCGTCCTCCAATCACCCCCCGCTCCCAATGTAATCAAGCCCAGGCTTGGGCCCCTCCCTGCCTCACAGGGGCCCCTCCCTTCTCCATGCGGTGTAAGACGATACGACAGCAGCGGCGGTGCCTCAGTGGCAGCACTCTAACAAGCCGTCAATACCCCCGCCTCGGGGAGACAGGAAGTGCTTGTACACATAGGCAGGCATGCATGCACACCATGTGGGTTCATGCTAAGACAACACGCAGTGAACATGGTAAAAGGGAGAGAGAGAGAGAGAGAGAGAGAGAGAGAGAGAGAGAGAGAGAGAGAGAGAGAGAGAGAGAGAGAGAGAGAGAGTCTTTTACTCATTCTTATTCGAATTCGCCTCTAACACACCCTTTGGTTTTCCCATCTCAGCCATGAGCTCAAAAAGCAGGCCTCAAGTTGTTAGAAGGGAGAGAGACTAGTGTCCAGAGAGGAGAGAGAGAGGATATGGGAGAGAGGAGGATAGAGAAGAGAGGAGGAGAGATAATAGAGGAGGAGAGCAAAGAGGATAGGACAGTGACTTGTAGAGAAGAGAGAAGGGGAGAGAAAGTATTAGAGGGGAGTGGAGCGAGGTGGGAGGAGGAGAGGAGAGAGGAGAGTGGAGAGAGGGGAAAGGAAGGGAGATGAGAGAGTCTGACTAATGTCTGGAGAGGAGAGAGGAGAGAGTAGTGACTATTGACTGGAGAGGAGAGAGGAGAGGGGAGAGAGGAAATAGGAGTGACTAGTGACTGGAGAAGCAAGAGGAGATGGGAGAGGCAAGGAGTGACTAGTTAGTGACTTAGTTAGTGACGGAGAGAGAAGAGAGGAGAGGAGAGGAGAGGAGAGGAGAGGAGAGGCAAGAAAGGGGGGAGAGGAGAGAGGAGAGAGGAGATAAGGAAAGAGAGTAGAGAAGAGTGACTAGTGGCTAGAGAGAAGGGGAGAGAAGAGAGAGGAGGGAGGAGAGAGGAGAGTTGAGTGGCTGGAGAGGAGAGAGAGGAGAGGAGGATAAACATGGAGGGCAGGACAGTGATGAGGTGGTGGCAGGGGGAGCCACACCTGTTTGTCTCCCAGATACAACTGATGTAAACCCCTGTAGATGAGGCTAAAATAACTCAGAGCCACTAGGCGCTGCGTGGGGGTGGGGGTGGGGTTGTAGGGGTCCCTTGGGTGCCTACCAAGGGACTTTCCCCAGAACCTCGCCTCCCAATCCTCTTCCATGAGGCCACCCTCCCACCTCCCATCCTCTCATCTCTCTTCCCCTCCCCTCCTCCCTCCATCCTCTCTCCTCCTTCCTTCTCTCGCCCATCTCTTCTCTCCCCCTCCCCTCATCCCTCCCTTCTGTGTGTGTATGTGTGTTGTCTCATCTCTTCTCCTCCCTTCCCTAGCTACTAGACTCTACTGTGTCTCTGATGGCTGTCTGTCCCTCAAGTAACTAGAGACAGACAGCCATTAGAGACTCAGTTGCTCCTTCATGAATCTTGTTTTGTTTTTTTGGTTTGTACACTTACATGAGGGACAATTTATACAAAACAAAATGTATTTTGTTTTCGTGTAGTCATTCTGCAGTCAATAGAGAATGATCTCCTTTGATTCCCAGCACATATCTATGTAAACAATAGTATCTGTGAACCACAAAACAACGCTGTATGCTGAATCTGCTCTGCTGCAGCCATTGTCAATACAATCACCACACAGACACACAAACACAGACACACACACACACACACACACACACATGCACACACACACACACACACACACACACACACACACTCAGTTATGCACAACACACACACACACAAAGTCACACACACGCACACTAATTAATGCACCACACACACACACACACGCGCGTGCGCGCACACACGCACACATACACACACTTGTTTCCTGCCAGCCTTTCAGAGCTGGTGGTTAGCTGCTAGCAGCTAACATGAGTTAGCATCTATACAAGCCTTAATCCCATAACAACAGTTAGCCGCTAACACGAGCTAGCGCTACTCACCCAGTTAGCACCACCACAAAGTCCATGACGTTCCAGCCGTTCCTCAGGTAGGATCCTTTGTGGAAGGCGAAGCCCAGAGCAATGATCTTGATGCCCGCCTCGAAGCAAAATATTCCAATAAAGTAGGGCTCTGTGTCATCCTGGGGGGGACAGACAAACAGACTCAGCTCATCATCATCATAATCAAAGCCATAATGATATATGAGCACCTTGACATATCTGCAGCCGTGAGCGCTTACAACCATAAAATAAATGGTTAAACGATAACGCAACAACAAGCCCATAGTGATGAAACAGTAAAATGCAGGCGAGGTACAAGAACACAGTCCTTCTGGTTGGACATCAGAGTCAACTTGTAGGTCCACAGTTTCTCTTTAATCATTTCCACACAGTCATAGTCTCTGTTTACTATTCAGACATTTAGACACAAAGACATTTGTATCCTACGTGAATTATGTTTATTTCATTAACAAGCAACTTTATAAAATGTAAGACTTTCCACAAATACCGAACAACAGAACACTTCAGGACATCTGCCAGTCGGAATCGGGTCCAAACCTCTACGACCTCTATGACCTCTTGAATTGTTTTGCTAAATAAATATTTTGGCAAATATATTTGCACACACAGATAGCATATAGCTACCACACAACTACCACATGTCTACCACATGCCTGCCTGAGAAAAAGGGCCAGTGGAGCTGACTGCCTTGATGAGGGGGGATTCTGGTAGCGCTTAGTCATTATGACAAGATCCTTCTGAGGCTAACACACTAGGTGGGGTGGGGGGCGAGGTGGAGGGGTGAAGTGGGGGAGACGGGGGGTGGGGGCAGCAAAGACGGCGTTTGTGTGTGTGGGGGTGGGGTGGGTGATTGAGGGTTTATGAGAGGGAGGAGGGATGTATAAGGATGAGGATCAAGATAAATAACGAAGAGAGTGAGAGAGAGAGAGAGAGGTGGAGAGATGGAATATGAAAGACAGAAGGAAGGTCGAGTAAGACAGCATAAAAGTGAGAGGGGGTAGATGAGAGGTATGGACAAAAGGAGAATAAAAATTAGAGAGGCAGAAAAAGAAAGAGCAGAAAATACAGAATGGTCAGATAACAGATTGAAGAGAGTGATGGAGGGAGGAAAAGAATGGAAAGGAGGTAGGAAACTATTCTCTAGAGGGCAGGGGAGGAGAAGTTAAGAGAGGAAAGGATGGGAGAATGGGAGAGGAGATGAGGGGAAAGGAGAGAAGGAGAGGAGGAAATAAAGTTTACTATTGGGGTCAAGGGCGAGAGGGGAAAATAAGAGGTGAGACCAGATGTCTCTATTTGCATCTGTGTGTGTGCGTGTGTGTGTGTGTGTGTGTTTGTGTGTGTGTGTGTGTGTGTGTGTGTGTGTGCCTGCGTGTGTATGTGTGGTTTGCATGTGTGTGTGTGAGTGTGTGTGTGTGTGAGACAACAATATGTGCTGATTGGGCTCTCTTGTGCCTTGCCCTCCCAATGCCTCTAGCCCAGGTTGTTTCTCTATGACACACACACATACACACACACACACACACAAACACTCACACACACACACAAACACACACACTGCAAAATGCACACACACTGCACCATTCACACATGCACAGACATTCAGCAGAAGGCAGCCTTTGCGAGGTAATTGCCCCAGACTGTTAATGTTTAGTGAAATAAAACTACACTAGTCTTTACAAGGCAAGCCTAATTTCACCACTTTATGTCTTTACCTCAGCAGAATGGCTGACAACCACTTCACAACAGCCCTGGAGGGATATCAGGGTGGGTGGAAACGCTAGAACATATTCACACAAACACAACACAAAACCCAGCTTTCTGTAGACTCCCATAGAGACTGCTTTGGACTGTGGAGTGTTGAGTGCGGAGTAGGGAGTAGGGAGTTTTGTGTGCAGGCTGGTCCCCAACAGTCCAGGACAGTCCTGTCCAGGCAAGTCTGTCCTCCAAGGCCTAAAGGTACCCGTATGTTCCCAGTTATATATACCTAAGTTATATTATTAGATGTCTTCATTTCCATTACATGATGATGAGTGTTCAGATTGACCTGCAAGTTGGACAGCTGGAACATTTAGTACCTTGTATTCAAGTCAACGCCATAGAATCAGAGTCAGACCTAATATCTCTATATCCATATGTCTGCACACTCGAGTGAGCCTATTATCAAGATGTCTTCTTCTTCTCCTTGGAGGAGGGGGGGGGGGTAGGGGAGGACTCATCTCCCACACCTGGAAGATGAATTAGCAGGCGATGCTTTGGATGTCAGCCTGCTAAACACATTACAAGATTTTAACTCGGATAAAGGGCTCCACAAATATTTTTTGTTCCCCGAGTTGACTTGGATGATCAAAACGTGTCTAGGAACCACATGTTTAGAAAGCTTTCCAGTCCAAGCGTTGCCAATTAGGCCCAATTAGTGGTTCTGGCTGCCCTTCTGCACCGATCGTGGCAGGAAGAACATTTCAAACCATAACATGTCACAATACATTGTATCATATTGTATTAAAATAATCCACCACATGCGGTCTATCTTTGATCAATGGGGCTTACACACACACACACACACACACCAATCACACAGTTGGCAAATGTACCGCAGGCTACAGCGGTAGCCTCGTGCGCGGATGTGGAAGTCCAGGCGCAAAATATGAAACCACGTTTGACATTAACGGCCCTCAATGGAAGTAACACAAACAGAGCACAGATACCTGACAGGGCCATTAGAAGTGTACTGAACAGACCTCCGACGCCGCCAGCGCTACGTCTAGTAGCTAAGAGACCGAGGCAACACACAATAACAACAGCTAGGTGAAGAACACGGTACAGCCTGACCTCACGTGTAGCGTTCACTGACAAGTCTTGTCGTGTCCAATGGAAAGCCTCTTCCCTGAGTCTAACCCGACGCCCTGATCCAACGCCGAAACAAATCAAGAAAGACTTCCCCAAATAACTTCTTACTTCAAAGTCTAAACAAAGCTGATTCTGGGTCCTCACCAGTATAGCAACACAAAAAAATACACACAGATACACAATCCGCCAACAACGTGTAATCGTCAGATGATTGGAAGGGATCGCTTCATTGAGGATGACCAGCGCCGGCGTAACAAGACGAGCCATGACGTGGTGTGTTTGCATTGGGCTCAGGGGTCAACAAAAGCAAACACAGATGCAACATTAGACTCGAGGTTCGACAATTACCGCACATTACCCTGATGCTTCGCAGTGACTCGCTTGTTTATGAGGTAATACACAGTTTCACATGCTCTACCGGCACGACTCGGCCATCCCACAGTCATTACGGCATTACCAGAAACAATAGACAGAAGGCTGTGGGGTCGCGGGAGGAACTCCTGGAGAGTTCTGGGTCATTTTTTTGGAACCCTGAGCCGAGGCATCAGGCGCCATAAGTTCAAGACATGAATAGTCAAACCGCAAAGCAACAACCGGTCCTAAAGGAAACAAAACATACTGATGAAAGAGGAATAGAAAAGTAGATCCAATACATTGAATAGAATAGAACTGGTGAGAAAAGAATGGATACCATAACATCCAGCAGCAGATAAGTCTCTTCTATGTATGCATGACAAAACCAGACAGTAGATGGCGCTGTAATGCTTCTAACAGTCCCACAATCAATATCTCTGGATCAGTAGCTGCATGCTCAACTAATTCACCCCCACATCAATAGCTCAGCATATCTGTTGTGATCTGCTGTTATGGGCTGCGGTCACTCACAGGAGAGGAGAGGAGAGAATAGCACATTTGTAAGTAGAGCAGATAAGGGTTGAAATGAGAAATAAGAGGTGTCATAAGTAAGGATATTTCACCGCAAACACACACACACACACACACACACACACACATTTACAAGAAAAATGAAAAAGATGTAGTATCGTAATGTTTGACATTAGATATTGGCTTTGCAATTCTGAGAGGCCTTGACCCCGGTTTGAAAACAAACACGCCTTCCCCTGAAGAAGAGAGATTTTGAGAGGAGGGGGGGCTCTAAACAGGGGACAAAGATAGGGACTCTCTCTCGCTCTCTCTCTCTCTCTCTCTCTCTCTCTCTCTCTCTCATTCTACACACACCTGTTGTGCGCCCCCCTCACTCCAGCCGTCCTCCTTTTCCTGCTCGTTTCATCTAGAGTATCTTTCGTTCTTTCTTTTCTTCAGATGAGGAGAGGTCTGTGAGTCATCAACTGTTCCTCTCCCCAAGACAGCAGGAAGTGAATCTGCTCTGAACCAGGAAGTGAATAGGCTTGAATCCAAGGGCCTTATTCCCTTAGCCGCCATATTGGTTCCCTCTTGGTCCTAAACGTTAGCTAGGAAGGGTAACTGAATGTGGAATTTTGAACCAAGATGGCTGCTAGGTGAATAAAGCAAATTTCTCATGTTAGAGATCTGTGACTGATATATATAAACATATCTGTTAAAGGAGGAGAGGAGAGTAACGGAGCCATCTTGTTCCGTTGCTGTGATGTTTCCTTTCTTTGAGCAGTTGTGTTGTCATGACAACAGCCAAACAACATCAACAAAAGGCCGGGGTTTTGGATTTGCAGATAAACTTGTTTATTTTAATGAAAATCTGTTGAGCTGCAGTGAAACAACATGGAACCAGAATCAAACAAATGAGTCTCGATTAAATCTGTTAGATTTTGCATCCAACAAAATCCCCTTGCTAACCACAGTTTTGCTTTATTGATGTGTAAGTAGCTGTGTGCGTGTGTGTGTGTGTGTGTGTGTGTGTGTGTGTGTGTGTGTGCGTGTGTGTGCACGCATGAGTGTGTGTGTGTGCGTGTGTGTGTGATTGATGTAGGCATAGTGATAAGTGAGCAAGATGAATTTGTGTACACGACTACACTACACTACACTACTTTGTGTGTATGAGTGCGTTTGTGGAAATGTGCGTATGCAAATTAGTAAGAAGTAAAAAAGTAACTGTGTGTGTGTTTGTGTATACATATGTGTAAGTGTGTGTGGGTGTGCACGCATGCCACAAGTCTATGTGCAGGAAAAAGCTTTCCTGTTGCATGGTTCACTCTCACTCTTGATTGAGAAAATAAATAATTGACAAAGAGACACACACACACACACACACACACACACACACACAAGACACAGCCCTGGGTATCATGGTTAAGTGTAGATTGCAAAGGGATTTCCTTTCCGCACCACAACGATGACACTTGGTAGAGTGTGTGCGTGTGTGTGTGTGTGTGTGTGTGTGTGCGTGCATGTGCGTGTGTTTAGTCTATAGATGCTATCTATGTGTGTCATTGACCAGTGGGAAGGAACTGACTGAGTAAACATCAAGTCCTGACGGCCTGATAGCAGAGCTCACTATCAGGCAGCCCTCAATATAAACACAACAGTATTATCTAACTAAACCTTACACCGCAAACACACACACACACACACACACACACACACACACAACGGCAAAAGTTCCTCTAGATAACTGCTACCGTTGATCATTTCTGTGGCATGAGGTTCAGAGCCAACATAATGTTTAAAAGGTATAAGTGGATTAAGTGGCCCAATGTTTGCAGCTTAGGTTGCAAGTTAAGCATGTTCACGAGGAACCATTTTTATCAGAATTGGCGTGGTGAAGTGTCAGCTCGAAAATAACCAGAAGAAGTGCCGTCGCGGCACGCACACTTTCAAAGAACGGCCGTGTTGATAAAGAAAATAAACCGGGGCTGGAATGTGGGTTTGTTTAGTGTCTGGTGTCGAGTTGCGTTTTAACAGCCTAACACTTCTGCCCTGTCCCCCGCATGTAACATTTCCTCCTTCTGTAACTCAAATATCCTGCTTCCTCTCTCTCACCTCTCCCCTGTTCTCCATCGATCCCTCCATCCTCACTAGCAGAGGTCTGTCTCCTCCTTCGCCTGCCCTCTCTTCCCCTCTTCTTTTCGTATTTCATTCTTGTCCTCCATTCAATCCCATGTTGAATAGAATAACACTCCATGTTATTCTATTTATTCTACTCCTCCTTTTCTTCTATTAACTTTCCCTTCTTCTATCCATACTGCCCTTATCTCCTCCCCTCACTTCTCCTCTCCTTCATCCTCCTCTCCTCCCTTCTCCTCTCCCATCCCTCTTCCTTGTCTCCTCCCGTCTCTCCTCTTCCCCTCACCTCTCCTCTACCTGCCGCCCTTCTCGTCTCCTCCCCCCCTCTCCTCTCCAGGTCATATGAATGTTTTCAAGGGCCCGTGACCAAGGTACACTACAGGTAAAAGAGTAATCAGACATGGCACCAGGGGCCCATTACTACCTGATGGAATCTACTCGATTATCCAGTCAGCGCTCGTCCCCAGCAGACAGAAGGAGCAATAAAGGATTATAAGAGTATGAGTAAATGTTGAATATAAAAATCCCAGCCAATCAAATAGCCAGAAGTATTCTGAGAGCATGGCCAGGGAAACATGAACATATATTTAACAAACTTGTTGAGGTGTTTTTTATGTTTTTATTTTGCTGTTGCATTAGATTTGCTAAATTGAAATTGTTTAAAATGTTTCAGTGAGCCTTTTTCTCCAGGTAGTATTCAGAGTGAAATCTTTAATCAAACTGAAAGTCTATGGTGTGAGGGAAGAGGGTGCTAATTGCTAATTGCTAATTAGGGGTATCCGGTTGTGTTCTATTAAGGCTGGTGTGTGGAGGTTAAGCAGGGCTATGCACGGCCGCTGAACCATATCTAAGCGCTTCAATTAGGGAGCAGCTCTAAAAGGATTCAAAGCCCATCAAAGCCCATCGGAGCAAAACCCCCTGTTCACACCTCCTTGGAGACGGTTGCCATGGACACATCACACGTTGAGAAGTTTCCAGAATAGAACGTAGAAAATACTGATGCAGAAAAAAAAAGAAAAGAAAAAGGAAAGGGTTGTAACTCTCTCTGTGTGTCAGTAAAAGGGAAGCCTTGCTCCAGGAAGTACCCCCAGTCCTCCAGGAAGTGGCCAACCGGCCTCCTGGTTTGTTTTCTAATGACCACCAAGGGAGCAGCAAGGGGGTGGGGGGGGTGAACACAGGCAGACTTGTCGGGAGTGCTCATCCATTCAGCAGAGGTGGAGAATTAATTTGAACCTGCCCCCGAGACGTGGTTCCTGTATGGTTGTCAGAGGAGGAGGAGGAGGAGGAGGAGAAAGAAGAGGAGGAGGAGGAGGGGGCAATGGGGGTTCCTGCGGGACAGATTAAACACTGTGTGTCGCTGGAGGAGAGGTGGACGAGGTTAAGTGGACGAGCTGAACGCCAGACACTCGAAGAGGGATGACAACGGTGACAAACGGCCACGCAGCCCGTTAAGGGTCCCACTGTGCTGCATGACACACATACAACCGCTGTATGTGTGTGTGTGTGTGTGTGTGTGTGTGCGTGTGTGCGTGTGTGCGTGTGTGCGTGTGTGCATGTGTCTTTACACAT
>JAOPJO010000002.1:19096561-19110213 GCA_027123675.1 Molva macrophthalma
AGAGAGAGAGACAGAGAGAGAGAGAGAGAGAGAGAGAGAGAGAGAGAGAGAGAGAGAGAGAGAGAGAGAGAGAGATTGAGAATGAGTGGAAGTGATAACGATTCGTTGTGGAAAAAATATCCCAGAGACAGGCAGACCGAGAGGGAATATGATAGTGTTTATGCCTGGATAAGTGTGTTGACATGCGATTATGGAGAGATTAGACCTACTGATAATGTGCAGAACGGTAGCGCGATCGTTCTTATGTATCTCACATTAGTACCGCAGACAACTTCTAATTTAATATACCAAACAAGAGCCAAAACATCCGATTTCACAGACCAGTGTAATGCAGTCCAGGCAGCAATAAAGACCAGTACCAAAAATGTCTAACTGAATGAAGCCTGACAATAGTAAAAGTACTTTAGGTAGTAAAAGAGGCATTTCATAAATAAACATCGCTTATTCAAAAGTATTTTGACTAGTTATTTCCTAAATCTTGCCTCCATGTTGTTTATATTGTACATTTACTCTCTAACCTTTTAGTTGTATTTAATAGCACCAGTCACTGTAAAGTTTGGAAGCCCTGAAAGGCAACATAAAAAAACTATAAAAATATTTGAATTGTTCTGTAAATAATTCATGGAGGATTTCCTTTTGGGGAAACAGCTAAGTTCCTTACGAGGCTGAAGTGGGTCTTCTTTAGGGTGCCGGGCATCCGGGTTCTGTGAGATACAACAGAACATATGGTGACCCTGAGTCGGTATGGTGAAGACCTCTGGATCCTAGAAATCATATGGTCTGGATCAACACGCATCCCGTATAGTCAAACGGCCAATGAGCATTTGATCGTCAGTGAGGCTCATAGACTTTATGCAGGGACTTCATTTTTATGCTTCTATGTCTCCTTCTGCCAAGCAGAGGCAAAATAATATATCTGATATTGGTTCAGTTCAGCAAAGGCTGTACTGTTCCACAATGAGGAAAAGGACCAACGAATATATATACACATTACAGATCACGCCTGCCTCTGCATGGCAAGACATTTAAATAAAACCACGGCATACGGTCTATGAGCCTATAGGTTTGACTATACGGGACCCAGGGTGATCCAGACCATGTGATGTTCCACGATCCAGAGGTTTTCAACGTTCTGTCTCAGGGGGCTTCCATGTTCTGTTGGATCTCACAGAACCCTGATGACCCTGAAGCGGACCCACTTCAGCCACGTAAGGAATTGTGCTGTTTCACCATAATATATTCCTCCATGAATTGGTTTTGTGAACGACTTTGGGACCTTGTGAAACCTTTTTTTGTAATCAATTCATCATGTTGGCCTACTTACAAAAATTCCAACTTTTATTTTGTAATGTTTTTTTTTTATGCTGCCTCGCAGGGTTTCTTTAGTCAAGCCACGTTTCTCAACGTGCTTAAAATTCTTTTTTTTCGATTTATCATTTCACCAGGTCAGGGAAAGGATTTAACAGCACGCGTTAACCAAACGCTAGCAACAACACCTCCCACATGGACCTCAGGGTGTAGCTTATGTTGTAGCGTGTGTAAAGTCAACAGAGGGACTTGAACCGACGACCTCGTCATCTTTACTCACTGCATTACCCCACTGCTCGGAGGAATCGAAACAATATAGCGTGAAACCACTGCAGCCCACAACACACCACATCCTTCCATTAGGAAAAAAATAAACCAGAGCGTGGGTGTGTGCACAGCACCATATAAAGGTACGCATGGCTGACACAAGGAATAGAAAAAGACGGAGAGAGATGGAGAGAGAAAATAGAAAAAGAGGAAGGGGATAAGAAGCAACAGGTAATGGTTGGTAATGGTTTCGAACAGCATGATGATGTGTGTGTATGGTGGATGTGGTGTGTGTTTGTGTGTGTGTGTACGTCTAGTGTTAATGATCACAAAGATTGAAGACAGAATTCTACTGCGGTGTTCTTTTAGCGCAGAGAATGAAAGTCAGCACACTATATGCTGTACTTCCCTCGCGATCATTAAATGTCAGAAATGGGTTTTAAAGTAACCCAGAGCCTGGATGTGCCAGCCCCCCATATCGTGCGCTGGGTCTCCATGCTTCTGGTTAGCTCCCAACAGGAGTCTCAGATTATAATCAACGGGACACCTGCTGCGACTACCGAGAAGCCCCTGCTCATATGGGCTGCATTACCGGTCTTTCTAATTGGCCAGCACCCCTCTGAGCGCCGAACGGCGGCCTCTCTGATTGGTGGAGGGGTTTCAGACTGCTGTGTCTGCGGGTGTTAACGGTAAACGGCCAAACGCCAGAGCCATGCTATTTGTGCATGCATGTTTGTGTTTTTAGATGCCGGTGGGGTATTTTTGTGTGCCTCATATGCCTTTTAAAAAACTCTGATTAAATGGTGGCAAAAAAATGCCTTGAAGAAAGGCAGGAGGAACAGATAAAAAGATTCAAACTCTGCAGTGTTTCTTGTTAGATATCGTGTTGGAGAAGCAGGGGGATGTGTATTCCCATCTGGAGAAGGGAGAGCGATGGCTACGTGATGGAAAGTAAGCATCTCCTCTTTCTACTAAAGCAACCCGCGGTCGCTGCTCTGGGGCCTCGACCGTAAGCCTGTGGGTTGGTAAAATGCAGATTGTTGCTACATCATTTGTTTTCAAAATGATATTGCACCCAGGGACAGGGCCTGGGAAGTGTTGTCTATAATTTAAGTTCTCTGACAGCGTCCTCACTCAATCCCACCAGCCCCCGGGGGAACATTCCCCCCCCACGCCCCACCAACAATACCAGATCCTTCTGGTACATACTTTACAACCAAATGGTGTCATGGACAAGCAGCGAGGCCAGAACACATTGTGCAGGGATTAATAAATAATGATATATATGTGTATTCACACACACACACACACACACACACACACACACACACACACACATAAAAGGTAATAAAATAATTTTAGAATGCTCACGAGAGTAAAGTTTTAAGACCCTCTTCCTGCGTTCGCTGCTGGAGTTGTAACACACAGATTTGTAATTACTATCACCCCCCCTGCACACACCCCCTGTGTGTGTGTGTGTGTGTGTGTGTGTATATGTGTGTGTGTGTGTGTGTGTGTGTTTGTATGTGTGTGTGTGTGGTGTGTGTATATGCATTTGTGTGAATGCGTGTGTGTGCTTGTGTTATGTAGATGTATGTGTGCATGCATTTGTTTGAACGTGTGTGTGTGCATTGTTAGAGTGCACATACGCAGCCTGCCACACGTTGTTGATGCGTTAATGTAGGTGTTATTGCTGAAAGTGAGCATTATACCTGTGTGTGTGTGTGTGTGTGTGTGTGTGCGTGCGTGTGTGTGTGCGTGCCTACGTGCGTGTGTGCGTGCGTGTCTGTGTGTGTGTGTGTTTGTGTGTGTGTGTGTATGTGCCTGTGTGTGTGCATGTGCATGCACGCATGTGTGTGTGTGTGTCTTCTGCATAAAGCCCCTACAACGCAGGAAGGCAGTGAATGGCCTGTGTGGTGCAGTAGCCCGTGGCCACGGCGGGTGTTTTCATTTAGGGGGAGTGATGGCGTGTAGAGAGAGCTGAGGCAGGGAAGCAGCAGAGTTTAAATGCTCTCTGGCTCCAAGGAGTTCAGCCCAGGAAGCCAAACCTCTCACAGCCTCATTTCCAGCGTGGTGCAGTTTTAACGCACCGTTTTTTAATGCAACACTTGTACGACAATCTGCTGTTTTTCATCTCACGCGCCTCTTCAACCGAGGTGAACTCTTCTGGGCCACAGAATGCAATGCGTTTAAAAAGTCGACGGCTGAAATTCTTTGGAAAAACGCAACGCACAGGGAATAGTTTATTTTCTATTCAGAAAATTTGCCTTTCGAATTGAATCAAATTTTAATACAACAAAGGAAAAAGAATAAACAAAACATTATGAAATGAAAGAAGATTATCTAAAAGATGTATTGCATACCGAGCAATGGATATTCCAGTAAATTTCATTTCATACAACTGTACTATACAGATATGTTTTGAAGTGACAGCTCAAACTGTGTAAGAGCACATGGTGTGCAACAGGTGGTTACTAGAGGTGTGAGATTAGCAAACTGGAACAGAACAGATGTCACCTCTGTCAAAATAACAAACTTCATGATTTAACAAATGCTAATCATGATTCTTAATTAAAAGAGAATTAACACATAGCGACACATTTCCCTAACATATCAATCTGTCTATCGCATGCACGCACACAGAAAACACAACTGTCCATATTCACTTGACAAAACGTATAAAAAAATTAAAAATTTAAGACATGATAACATAATTAACTCTACAAATGATTCAATGGCGGGATGGCATCGTGGCTATGGGTGGGTGTTTGATTCCCAACCAAAAGGTTCCTTAATCGGTTCCCAATGGCCGCAGTCTGTAGGCGTCCTTAAAGCAACATAACCTAACCCCTACCTGTTCCTAAATGCCATGTATATTCACTATAATTCACTTTTGATTGAAGTCTCCGTTAGACGACATAACCTAATAACGTTATGTCGTAACGAAAACTGATTGGCTGCCAGTTCCTTGAAGCCAGTAGAGAAGAGGTGGCAGCGGGGGTGAGAATAGAACCAGACTGTGTCGGACCTGGCCGAGGTTACCCAGGGTAAACTGATATAAACCACTCTCTGCCAGCTTTAATAAACCTGCTATAACTTTTCATTAGGAACACATGTTTAATGACGTTCAATAACGCAATGAGTGAGAAATCAAACGTATTTTATTTCGATGTTTGAAAGCATTTCCGCTGCTCACAGCGATGCCAGACACATTAAGAAAAAAATGATTATTCAAATAAAATAAATAAAATAAGTTGTAATAAATGTAACCTACTCTGACCTAAGAGTGTGGTACCTGTGTTCACTTTCACAGTGAACTTTGTTGAGTTTGTAGACCAAGAATTCCAGCCTTGCTGTTCTGACAAGACTAGATCCAACATAACTGGTATAAGCCAAACGTCATGATTCAAAGTGAACAAAGTATATCAAAACGATATACTCATAATTCTAGCTATCAATACTAGGCCATAATACTATGCCACAATAACAGTCAACTCTTTTTTTTTTTGGTCATTTATATGTGTTTTCGCATCCATTTCAAGTCTGATGTATAGAATATTAGAGTCTTAAAATAAAATAAAGAAGAGAAGGAGAGATTGAAGTAAAGTTCAAACAGGAGGAGAATGACAACAAAAAGTCTGCGGAAAATGGAAGAGCTATCTCTCTCTCCCTCTCTCTCCCTCTCTCCCTCTCTCCCTCTCTGAAAGACTGCAATTGTGAGAGATTGCTTCGGCCAAAACACAGATTTGTCTTCGTTCCCGGGGCTCACTTCTATGTTTAGTCTGTGAATTAGCCGTGGTCACAATAAATCTTTAACTGTGTGTTAGCGAGTGTAGAAAAGTCAACTCATTCGTATCGAATCTCACACATAGGCCTGCACAACTACACATCTTGAGTCATCTATTAGGGCTACTGCGTTGAGGTTTAGCAAGGTTGGAGATGAGGAAATGCTTGCTGATGGAAAGGCGATACCTGTTTTTTTCTTTTACTTCAGATATCGTCAGAAGTTGCCCTTTTGATGGCGTTCCTCAGATCCAACCAGATAGATTATATTTTTATGAGGACTCGTAGCTCGCCGCTAAGCCCTGACCTTAAAAAGCACCGCCGTGTGTCTGTTGGCGGCGTTTGGCGAATTATGCGGCCGCATTACTTTTTATTTGCCTACTCTCAGTGTTTTCCTTGTTTTTATACGAGACTGTGGTTGGTGCGAGACGGGAACAGTCGATGCCGACGACTCCACGCTGGAGACTTAAACCCAACCACCGCGCTTTGTGCAATAGGTTCACTCCGGTTCTCATTTCAATGCATCTTACGTTTCCACAGGAGCCTTGAACACCAATCCTTACTTATGTTTTTTTTTTAATTAAGCAGCACTTCTCCTTATCCAGGAGAATCTGCTGAATTAGACTTAGTGTGAATTTTAGATAGAAACAATTTTTGTAGGGTGTTGGGAATATTGTTCAAGGACACCTGCACCTACAGGTAGACTGCAGTGATTGGAGTTTAAACCCAAAACCTTTCGGCTGGGAGTCAAATAAATTAATCACTGGACAGCCAGGCCCCAGTAGGGGTAATGTTTGGGGGCATACTTAATCAATTGCATAAACAGATTGGTTACATTACGTCAATGCCATACAGCAGATATGAGGATAAATAAATGTATTATATAGGGCTGGTACATCAGAATGCATCATGGGATTTTTTGTTGGCGATACTCTGCCATATTGAGAGGACTTAATGGAGTTATAGTACTGTAAATTCCTAAATCAATACCGTAACCTAGGCTTATAAAAACGTTGTTTTGCCACTTCCTGAGTGAGAAACGCTGTGGAAGTTTCAGGCACAACAATATCTCCCCATATTGACAAATCATTTCACAATGAATTACTAAACTATGACTAAAAAAACCTTACTACCAACACAATAACTAACATTCCAGTGGTAATATTCTTCCAAAATGGAGGCGGCCAATGTTTCCCAATATACATGCCCTATTTCTGTCAAGCCAGACATCAATATATTACAAAATATGGCACAACTAATAGGATATTTGGTTTCCGAAAGCCCAGATAACTGGGATTTCACGATGATGTAAGTGTTTGCTGAAATGACTATACTACCCAATACTGCGTCTGCAATCTGAGTTTACTGGTTTATTTTACTGGCTATTTAGCCCCAGCCAGAGCCTGCTGTTCTAGTCAACCTTGGCTCTGCAACGTAATACATGATGTCATGTCTTTATGGAGCCTGTTGACAGGAATGTCGGAGTGATTTGCTTTTAAAATGTACTATAACTATTGAGTCATGCAGTCAGATGCTTTAATTCTAAGGCGATTTACAGTGAGGTTCCAGTACATGTCATTGAGGAGTAGGTGAAAGGGTAGTGCAACCAGTTAGGCATCTTGCTCAAAGGATGCCTACAGGTAAGGCCGCTGACGTTGGGGATCGAACCCAGTATACCTTAGAGTATAGCCTAGCACCTAGACTATAAGAGCCTGCCCCCTATTTCATTAAATGAGAGAATAGAACACAGGAGTAAAAATACATGTTACAATTTTCATGGTCAAAACGTAAAAATGTAAAAAAAAAATCTAACTATATTTGCAAAAGATATTTGCATTTTTTTGTGAAGGATGGTAGTTTGTGATACACGGTATTTTATTTTTAGTGTATGCTTTATACAGTATTTGTTCATATGTCTCCCTTACTGTTGAATGTACCTTCCTCTTCACTCTTCTTCCATTTCATTCTATTTTCAATCAATTGACTTTATTTATTCAATCTATTTCTAACCCTCTCAGGTGATTTGGCTTGACAGGCAAACAGCCAGTTGGATGCTCCCTGACTGACCGGCAGGATGGCAACTTACATTGCTCATGGGAATGTGGGCACAAATGAAACCGCAGGGCCCCATCATCACGACTGCATGGCTTGCAGGAAGTGTACGTCTATTTGCTATAAATCCACTCAAGACAAAACATGTGCAATGCGAGCTCGTCTCAGCTGATGTCAGGGCATATCTATGCAGTGCTCAACAGACAGCCGTTAAAACAGCTCAAAGCTTTTTATTACAGTCTCCTGGTTGCCAACCGCTGAGCTCATTCCACCGTCGGGCCATGCCCATTACTTAGCCTACAAAGCACCTTGATGCTAGTTGTTTTAGAGGGAAGAGGGAGCATTCATCTCGCTCAGGCCGTGGCGTGAACGGCCATCAGTCAGACAGAAGACATTAGCCTGCATGGGTAAAAGCAGAGCGGGTAGGAGTCATTCTGTCTGGCAAGACCCAAGTCCTGAGAGCACTTCCTCTCTCCCTCTTCCATCCAATTTCTCTTCTTATCTCATCTTCTCCCCCTATTTCTTGTTTTCTCCCCTTGGACAAGAACCAAGTCAATCTTCTCTCCTTCTTTCATCTCTCCCTATTGTGGGTTTTATCCTTCTCTTGCCTTCTCTCTTCCTCTCGCTTTCTCTCCTCCTCGAGCATCTTCTCTCCCTCTACTTCCATCTCGTCTCATCTTCCTCCCTCTTTCGCCCCCTCCATCCCTCTTGAGCTCCGTAACTCTCTTCCTGCACCCCCTGACTGACAGTGTCCTTTCTCTCTCTCTCTTTACATCTCTTTATCCTTCTCTTCCCCGCTGCTTGTTAATATGTCCTTCTCCCGCTTTATCTCTACCTTGCTCTACCTCGCTCCCTACCCTCCTTGTTGTGTGCGCGTGTGCTAAAGGCTCTTGTCTTTGTTTGAACCCTGTGCGGGGCGGTGCGGCCGTGTGTGTGGATGGCGGGGGGAGAGAGTTTCCAAACCACCGACCGCATAATGACACCGAGGAAAATGCCCTCCTGTGAAATCATTTCACCGTAAATTCACTTAAAGAGTACCTGACACGATCGTGTTTGTATGAGGTCTCTAACACTCTCTCTCTCTCTCTCTCTCTCTCTCTCCCCACCCCTCCCTCTCTCTCCTCCCCTCCCTCTCCCCACCTCTCCCTCCTCCCTACCTCTCCAGCCATCCTGTTCTCTTTACCTTTCTTTACCTCTCTCCATCAATCCTATTCTCTTTACCTCTCGTTCTCTCTCTTTTTTCTCTCTTTATCCCCCCCATCCCCCCTCCTCACCAACCAGTCAGACAAACATGTTTTTCCCTATTTTCCCTATTTTATATTATATATTTATTTTTCCCTGATTCATCTATCTCTCCTGCTCTCTCCTTCTCTCTCTCTCTCCTTCTCTCTCTCTCTCCTCTCTCTCTCTCCTTCTCTCTCTCTTCTTCTATCTCTCTCTCCTTCTCTCTCTCTCTCTCTCTCTCTTTAGTTTATTTTAGCGCGGCGCTCCGGTTTCGCCCCGGCTCGGCCAACGTAAACCATGTCACAACTCCTGGATTCCTGGCGGCTCCCAGGCTCCCAGGCTGAGCGGTGGAGGATCAGCGTTGGGTAAATAACCGGAGATAAGCCGCATGGAACGGCGGTCCGGGGCAAAGGGAGAGACAGAGAGGGAGAATATAAACCACTCTGCTGACAGGCAGCGATGCAGCGATTAGCCAGTTTAGCGGAGCCGCGTTGTACGGCGGTGCCAGTGTGAGTGCTCTCATTCAAGAAAATGGTTCTGAATGTTTTAAAGGCCATGTGTCGGTGGATTGCGCGTCCAGTGTGAGACCCCCTTAGTGCAATGAAAGCATAGGTTTGATATTTGAGACAAGATTTGAGCAACAGGGGTCTTTCGGTCCATGCTACCTCAAGTTACAGAATCAGAATACAATTATCAGAATATTTAATAAGCTTTCTGCAGCAGATACAAGCTGGAAGTAAACAGAACAGGCTGTACTCATAAGTCACACACATACACACACTTTAGCTGACAGCAGAAACGTATTAGCTCTTTTGTATCATCATAGTTACTGCCTAGCGTCATTATAATAACACACAAGAAGATTGACTCTCTGAAATGACTTGACCTTTACACCAAGGCCAGACCAGAGCAGAACCCAAACCCATCTCCAGCCGCTGAGTCTGACCTAGAGGACTTGAAGAGATGTGAAAAAGTGTTTATGTTGGATCAGAACCTTGTTTCCTGCGTAGAGCAGCGAGGTTCCCTTTCTGGAAGTCCTGCCGGTCAAAGCCAGGAGTTCCTGGTCCTTTGTTTGCTCCCGCGGGGGGAAAGGTTTACCTAACCCCTGGTATGATCCACACCTGGTTCTGGACTGGCTTACACCGACTCAGACCTGGATCAGCGCTGCAGCAAAACGTGTCGGGTCGTTTCTACACCAATGACCTGAGGATTAGAGGAAACGCACACACCAGGACCTAGGGCTCCTGTGTGTGTGTGTGTGTGTGTGTGTGTGTGTGTGTGTGTGTGTGTGTGTGTCTGTGTCTGTATGTGTGTTCCCCTGAATGTCACAATGTGTGTGTGTATGTTAACGAGATTATGGGAGTGAGAGAGGGGCGTGTGTGTGTGTGTGTGTGTGTCTGTGTGTGTGTGTATGTGAGGTGTTAGTTCTATAAACACTTGAACACTTGGTGAAAACGAATGCATTGGGTGTGAGTGTGAGTGAGTAAGTGAGTGAGTGAGTGTGTGTGCACGTGTGTGTATGTGTAAAGTCTGCATGTGCATGAGTGTGTAGTGGTGTGCATTTTGAGTATTATGTGTGTATGCATGTTTGAGTGTTGTTACTTGCACACACTATGTGTGTGTGTGTGTGTGTGTGTGTGTGTGTGTGTGTGTGTGTGTACATATTTGTATGTAGGTGCAAGTGAGTGCTTGCCTGTGTGTGTGTGTGTGTGTGTGTGTGTGTGTGTGTGTGTGTGTGTGTGTGTGTGTGTGTGTGTGATGACTACACCCACAGATTGTTATGGGCTTTAGAGCTTTGTTGTGATCCGTGAAAACATCCCCTCTGTGTTCTAATCCCCTCTCTGTTTCCCGCCCTGACTGGTCTCCAGGACAGGCCTCCATTGTTCCAGACCAATCCAAGGGGAACCAATCACAGGCCAGGAAAACACAGCGGTCCATGGAGTAAGAGACACACATGACAGGAAGGAGGATGGAGAAGGGTGTAGAAGGAAAAAAATAAGATGGAGCTGAATAATGGGATAAATGATAAGAAAATGAAGGAGAAGAAACAAAAAAATTAAGAAGAAAAGGAAGACAAAGGAGGAGAGGAAGAAAACTGAGATGGAGAAAAAGAGGCGGGAGATGGAGAAGAAGAAGATGAATGACAGGAAAATGCAGGAGGAGAGATATGAAGGAAAAGGGAAGCAGATGGAAAAGAGGCAGAAGGAAAAAGAGAGGCAGAAGAAGAAGGGAAGAAGGTAAACAAGAACGAGAAGAGATGGATGAAGATAGAAGAAAGAAAGATTTATATGAAAAATCGGGGGGAGGAGAATAGGGTTTTCCAGACGTACCAGCCTGTGACGCACAAGCAACACTGTCTGTACACTTACTGTCTGTAAGCCATGGATCCAGAGATATGATGATAATCATATTTATCATGACACATCTCCCAGCTGAAGGTTGATTACTATTTATAATGAATACATAGTAATGGTAACATTACATTGTGTAAGATAGTAGCTATAGTGATGTTACTGGAAGAGCTTTACAAATATGTTTCAGATACACCCGAGTTAGCCATGTAGTAGCATTTCCTGTGATTATATTGGCTGATTCACAAGTGGAACATAAATGTAATACGCAATAAAAGGTCAATACAACACAAGGCATTTGTAAAGCATCCGGCTCAGAAGTTCTTTTAACTCTGCTGTGTGTTTTGGAAATGACCCGTCGACAGCATGATGTCACACAAGTCTTTCTGGGGGAAAATTAGGAAAAAGTGGGGGACTCACTATACTATTCCAAACCCCCACCCTGGGGGGCCTTTCTTAAAGCCATGTGGTGGTGGTGGTGGTCGGGGGGGTGCGTTGGGTTACTCTGTGAAGCTCCGTCTGGGATGGATACAGAACCACAATCAGCACCATGTGGAGGGATTAGGAGAGGAAGACAATGATGAGATGATGATGATGATGATGATGATGATGATGATGATGATGATAAGGATGATGATGATAAGGATGATGATGATGAGGTCAGAACATTATGACCCAAGCCCAAGACGAGCATCAGGTCACAGTTAGAGTTAAGTGATGACTGGGTTTAACAATTAACACAGAGCTCTACATCCAAACATGCACTGATAAATTGAAAAGAGTTTTGTTTGTATGCCTCATGGCTCTACGCCCAATAGATAATGAAAGGCAAAGTATAAAAATCAACATTGTAATGTGAGGTGTCTTGAATATATATCAATCAACAGTGTATTTAGAATAAAGAACGTTTTGACCACATATAAAATGGCAGAACATAGACAACTGCCTTCTTTTTTTAACCATACTGACGAATGTGAGAAATGGATCCAGACGTGCAGATACGCACGAAACATGTACGCCACAAGCATTCTTCATGCACATCAATTATGTATCATATGGGCAGTGAACTATCCAGAAGATGAAGACTGTAATGAATGGGATTTCTTTGATTGCCAGGAATTTCTTGTCTCTTGGTCTATGGGCTCATCGAGAACTGTCTGCCTGCTCAAAATCCTCTGCTTTTTGACTGTCACTGTAATGTGCCCGCGCATGCGTGTGTGCATGTGTCTGTGTGTGTGTGTGTGTGTGCATGCATGTGTGTGTGTGTGTGTGTGCGCACGTGGTGTGCGTGCATGTGTGTGAGTGTGTGTGTGCGCATGTGTGTGTGCAATTGTGTGCATGTGGGTGTGTGCATGTGTGAGTGTGTGTGTGTGTGTGCATGCGTGTGTGCATGTGCGCGTGTGTGTGTGTGCATGCGTGTGTGCATGTGCGCGTGTGTGTGTGTGTGTGTGCCCATGCGTGTGTGTGTGTGTGTGTGTGTGTGCGCATGCATGTGTGCATGTGCGTGCATGTGTGTTTGTGTGTGTTTAAGAGTGCTTGTATGTCTGCGTAACTACACATCTCGGGTGTACAAGTGTCACCTGATAGGGCGGCCGCAGCCTGATTAAAGCCTAGCAGCAGCTATCGTGGTTGCCATGGTAGATAATTGACATAAATTACCCAGAGTGTGGCGGTCATTTCCTCGTTAAGTGCTTAGGGAGGTCACAGGGAGCTTATGTTACACCAATCACCGGAAGTGCTCTCAATCAAGTCCTTAGATTACAACCAGTCACACTGACGCCTGGGAAGGATCAACTATTTTTTGTCCTGATGTCGCGCTATGTTCCTTTGCTCGCTCCTTTATTTTTTTGGTATCTCTCGCTCTCTCGCTCTCTCCCTTTCTCTCCCCCCCTCCCTCCCTCGGCCAGCACGAGGCCCATGTTGAATAATGACCTCTACTGTTCCACCGGTGGTGATCACATGATTACACTCAGATTAGCTCACAAGGACAGATAGGGGTCATATTGGAGGGAGGGGGGGGTGGATGTTGGATTGGCGGGAGGGTCGGGGGAGTGTGGGGGAATGGATAAAAATGACTGAAAATTTTTAACTTTTGGAATGTCAGACAGCAAGACAGACAGAGAGAGGGCTTACAATTACATCGGACATAACATGAATACCAGTGAGGTATGCAGAACAGAGACGTTTACAAATAGATGTTAGAGAGAATGGAAGGATAGGGAAATGGGGCTGAAGAAGAAGGGAAGAAGGAAGGGGAAAACTATAAAGGCATGAACAGGAGGAAAAAGAAAACAGAGGAGGAGAGGAGAGGGGAAGAGGAGAGAGGAGACAGAGCTCTTCTATCATCCCTGGTTATCTCTACCGGGAGAGAATATTTAAAACTTCCTTCACTGTGTATAAAAAACAGTTGAAAAATGAAATGGCTGTCATAATATTTGCACATGGAAATATTTTAGTGAGCAATGGTCCACCTACCCTGTTTCCCTGGGTAACGGTCACCGCTGACGTCTGGATGACTAACAACGCTTTGTGTTTATGGAATTATTCAAGGACTTTGAAAGTTTGTCTGTACATAAGTCAGACAAAGTCTGGACAAAGTTAGACTTTTTTTTTTAACCAACACACAAACACACACACATAATCACAAACACTCAGAAGCACACTGAC
>JAOPJO010000002.1:19189848-19203663 GCA_027123675.1 Molva macrophthalma
CTATATTAAAAAAAAAGATTTGAATTTTTTTTTATTATTATATTATAAATATAACTAAATATTGTTTCTAGAGCAACAAGAGAAATGTTTATGACAGGAAATTAAGTTAACTATATAAACGCCATAATATCTCACTTATAACAATCTAAATTTAAATTAAACAATTAATACTCCTGATATCAATACTGAGTGAAGTTTAGAAAGAAGAACACAGACTTGTTCATAACAATTAGCGGTTACACTAACCAGCCCTACAGGCAGCATGGCACGGGTCAGATACAAACTCTTGTATCTACCGTGCAGGTCAATGGAGAAGCGCAATAGCTAACTAAAACCGTTTTTTTGATTCAAACGTGGTAATTTGTCTTATATGATCGTCAACATAGTAATATATGCCTTTTTATCCCAGTGACTGAAATAAGTCCCAAAAAAGGGGTCAAATTCTATGTTTTTGCCATTCTTCCCAAAACACTATGTGAACGTTCCACTCTGCTGCGAACACAGGTGGCGATCTGTTCGTGTCACGACCCAGGGGCACCGGCGGCGTGGTGTGTGTAGACCTGTGGCACTCTGTCTAGGCAGCGGTTGACTGCAGTGTCCGAGAGAAAGTTGAGCTTTTTGGACACTTATACGGTGTGGTGGGATGGTGAAGCTCCGGCTGAGCAGCGATGTAGTGAGGGTTAGGCATCCCGGACATCTATAGTATAACGCTATGGGGTGAAGCGCATTTCATATCCAACTTTGCTCATTGTAATGCTCATACACAATGGCGGTACTAAAAAAGTATCACAAAGTTTTCGTGGGTCGTAACCATGGGGATAACACGCCCCCATCTTTCCTAAAACTCAACCCAAAACGCATTTTTTTTAATCTGTGTTCGAATTCCAGCTAATGGTTAGTGGTTTCACTGGCTCTTTAAGTTGACAGGCTAACCTTATCACCCGCATAATTACTTCTAAAAAACTGGTTGCTTGTAGTGATTGTGTTCTCCACGCTGCCTGGAAGTGTAGCTAGCGGTCTGTGCAAGCAAACGAGTGGCACGAGACGGTCTATCAGCAGCAGCAGAGTTGACAGACAGAGCAGACAGAGGGCGAAGTCATGACCCGCCCTACTCTGCCTCTCATTGGCTAGTACTCGTTTATAACTTGGATGAGACGTAGACCCCCCCCTTAAATATTTTTTAAAACTCGCCGAAAGGTGACGAGTTTGCACCCCCGTCTATGGTGGCTGCCCTCAGAATTGTGTACAGTCATGTTGAGTAGAAACGAGAACATTTGTTTTAGAAATCCGGTAAGTCAATCAACCCTGTGTCAACGTCACATGCAAAATTAAAAAAACATATTCTCAACCGGCCCAGCAAGAAAAGTGCGCTTATTCAGGTGTGTGTATGTGTGTCTGGATAGCTAGCTTCAGGGCAGGTTAAAGCAATGCGGCAACTAAATCTAACATAAGCCAGGATAGCTAAAGCCAGGATACACATTGTTTGCACTGCGAAATACCTCCTCCACTCACCTCTCCCCCCTTTCAACCTCTCTCACTCTCACTACAACCCTAGCTCTCTCTTTTTTCTTTTGTATCTCTGTCACAGCTCTGTGCTGTGATAAGGGAGCTTTGGGGCCATTGAGAGAGAGAGAGAGAGAGAGAGAGAGAGAGAGAGAGAGAGAGAGAGAGAGAGAGAGAGAGAGAGATAGAGAGAGAGAAAACAAAAGAGCAAGAGAGAGAGAGAGAGAGCAAGGGAGGGTTGGAGAGAGATGGTTGTAAAAACAACAGTACATGAAACGGAATTCGGGAGAAAGAGATCGCAGAGCAAGATGGATTAAACTGTGAGCGTGTACAGAGAGAGAAGTTAAATTAAATTAAATTAAATTCAACCCATTGCAATTCAAATCCTTTGTTGTCATTGTACATACAGGAAGCTATTTCATGTTTCTATAGTGATACCCTGCACCACAATCGCATGCATTGTCATGGCCATGCATTTCTTAACTGACATTGAACTGAACTGTTAAAAGTACATTATTAAGTTTTGCTTTAAACTGCTGTTTGCTTATCGAAGTGCTCCACTCAATGTGAAAAGGAACTTTATCTATATCGATTAACCACTATTAACTAAATGCAAACTAACAAAGGAAATATTTTGCTATTGGTATAACTATAGATCATAGATCAAATAATGTATTTGACCTTTGACAAATCGAATATTGTAAAATGCTTGTTCTACTATACATATCCCAGGTGAGGGCGCTATACTCACAGAGTTGCAGTTGAAGGCTGTCGGGACAGGGAGGCCGGAGAGTTGTACGGGATCTGGAGAACTGATCAAGGACAACACAACACCACTCATATGAAAGCAGTCAAAAAAACATCTACTCTTATTCTGTGTTCTCTGTTTTCATCTATCTATCTTATCTTATCTTATCTTATCTATCTATCTATCTCTCTATCTCTCTCTCTATCTCTCTCTCTCTCTCTCTCTCTATCTATTTATCCCTCTATATCTATCTATATATGTCTATCTATCTATCTACCTAGATTTAGGGTTACATATATATATATAGGGTTACACATATTCTATATCACATTGCTATATTTGTGCCTAGCACTATATAATTGACTGAGATGATCCAGACCTACCTGATTGAGTCAGTAGTTGGTACTATGAGATGACGACCTACCTGAATTGGACATGCAGGGCGTGTGGCAGCTGAGACCCATCTGGGACACAGAGGAAGCTGTGGAACTGGATCAGGAACCAGAGGCACCGGAGTAAACAAGTCATGAGACACCGTTCACCCCTGCCCTCACTGAATACAATGGGTAGCAGGGACAGCAGTGTCGTCCAATAGCAACTCATACATGTGGTTTATAAAACTAAGGAAGAAGGTTCCTCCATTGATAAGGTAGGTAAGGCTAGCAAAACCCATGCTGCTAATCCATTCAAATCTAATAATTGCATTGCCTTCTTCAACCCCTACACTCTCCAATCTAATCTATTGGAGGGTCCTTAGGAGCAGATCTGCCAGCGATGCCACCTAGTGGTAGGAAGGTGGAGTTATTTTGATATGAATAAACTTAGACACAAAGTAACTTTTGCCGCTACCATCATCATTGAAAATATAAATATTGGGAGGAAAATATCTTGAAATATGATGTCCATATATTGGTAAAAAGTATTTAATTAAATTGCCATATTTCTATAATAGTTACCCCTGGTGTTGAAGAGAAAGCTTTGAGATGTAGACACTTTGCTCATTGAGTTGTCTGTAAATGCAGAGAGAACAGGCAACAAGGCAGTGTGTTTTTTATGGACTTGAATTAGCAGTAAAACACTATGTGAGGTAGAGTGGGCTAGCTTACTTGGACATCTGTTGCATCTCCTGTTTCATCTTCACCAGGGCTTCTTCTAGTTTCTCATTCTGAGGTGGAGGAGGAGGAGGAAGATGAGGAAGAGGAGGAGGAGGAGGAGAGAAGGGGGGAGGATGAGGAGAAGAATTCATTGCAGAGAGTTGAAGGTCCATGAGTTTCAACAATAAAGAGTCTAGCTTTGTTCTTTGAATTCAGTCAGTCTTTTTCATACTTATAAAATAATAATCTCAACACACACAAACCCATACACACCCACAACCACACACCATAATAAATACATTAAACCAAGGAGAGGCTTGCTTACCCTCTGCTGGTAGTGAACCAGTAGTCTCTTCTGGTGTCTGGCCTGGAACAGCAGCACCTAGGGACAGGGATTAACATGGGATTAACCGGTCGCTACAACTGCATCGCTGGGACAAAAATTCTTAGTAGATTGTGGGAAACTAATCAATCCAATATTCTGAGAGAAAACATTGAGAAATATTTGATTTGGTGGACCTTCTACCAAATGAACGTGGGAAAGTGATCAGAATCAAAGCTGTTCACGCAACGTGTACAGTTAATTTTGCCATTTGATCATCTTTATGGTTTAAACACTTTCTTGCAATATGTTATGTTCTTCAGACTGTAAACATGACAACCATCCATTTTAATTGTGTATCAGCTAGTTAATAACATAAACATCATAAAAACATCCCAATTGGATAAAATCATCATGATTTATTATACCTGTTAAATCAATATGTGTAAGCTCAAATCAATACTGTGTGTGTCATTAAAGGTCATCCAGTCTAACCTTGCTGATCTCTTTGAAGTATTTGGTCGCCACAACGTTGATGTCAGAGAACAGAGCCTTCACCTCACAGGCGCTCTGTTAAAACAAACCTAGGGTTACATCTCATCATCACTATGATACCTAGAACATGATAATGTAATTTATTACTTCAGTTGGAAGGATGGTTTAAGTGAAGGTATGTGTGTATTCGACAAAAAAATACTTTAAGGAAATGCATCAAACAAGTCACAGTAATGGTGCTTACTTTATCTGAGAGAGGAGATACCTGACATTTAGTTTTACATATTAAGCACTCCCCTGGCTTTCCTGGAGAACAAAATGTTCAGTTATATACAGACAGAAATAAAATGTTATGATTAAATATACATCATTTGGCCTTATTGTAAAATATAGAAAATATAGCCAACATACTAACTAAGTGCTCTATTGTGTGGTTCCTTTTTTTCTAACGTTAGCTGTATTTTTGTTTAAAAGTGTTTTGTACATGTTTACCTGTCTGAAAACATACATTGCAGATAATGTGACCACAGGTGGTGACGGCCAGCAGGCGCTCAGCACTGGGGGCCGTGAAGCAGGCGTTGCAGCAGATCCAGGAGGACATGTTCTGGTGGTGAATCTATTCACCTCATCAAGACAGCAAGAGGAAGAAAGCCCAAAGCTAGCATGAGCTAGCTGAGAGGTTAAAGACCGAGCCAAAGTTGAGTGACAAACAACTCTCTGTTATCACCAAATTAACTAAAAATGTTCGTCTCGTCCTTTTGTGTGATAAAGCAACAATTAAAAAACATGGCTAAAACATTTTTGGGGAAAACAGGTCATGTGTTAAGTTTGTAGCAACTTGACGCAGTGAGCCAGATAACGGATCTTTCAAATCACCTGCTGTGTGTGAGTGGCTAGCTGCTATCCTCTGTTTAGCGGCGCATCATGCTGTATTAGTTGAGCTAAGGCGCAGTAGCTAAACCAGAGATGGTCGTTATAGGCCTAGTTAGTATGGATTTGTCTAAAATAAACTAATACAGCATGTTATTCTAATGTTCGATATTCAGATAGATGCTATTTTTGATAAGCCTGTGTGAATAGTGTAAATATAATAACATTCACAACCCCAGTTAAATATTAATTTTCAGTTCGGTTTCAATAATTTGCTGTATTGTTTTTATTAATTTATAATAATTTACCAGTAGGTTGAATTGTTTTTATTGTTGTTACCTATAACATGATGCAAACATGTACACATATTTTTCTTGTTCACACGCTTACAGATATACATTTTATATCAAATCATGCAAATGTTAATTAATAAATGATAGGCCTATATATTTTTTAATAATTAGGTCCTAGTTCATTCATTTATAACAGTTGAGGCTCATCAAGCATAAAAATCAACATGTGTGATCCTAATATTATTAAAGGACATCTGATCAGATGAGCTTCTTGGTGATGAGGAAGTCTTTGAGTCGGTTGATTTGCCAGAAGCCCACAGAGAGAAGGATGGCTGTCTGTACCACAGCCCACCACAGCACGTTACTGTTGGTGTCCTCGCTGATTTGACGAAACACCTCTTCTTTCTCCTAAAGGGAACAACAGAACAGGCTAGAGTTAGGAGTATACGTAGTACATTTTGTCCCTTACAAATAATGATATAATGATATGATATGATTATGATATGATAATGATAATATGATATGATAATGATATAAGTGCTTCACAATATCATGAGTGCATATATACTGGAATGCTAGCTAGACAGGACGACTTTTAGGTATCATTCATGATAAGCTATGAATGCAGGCGTGTAAAAACCCAGTAGTCTACCCTCTGGTGCTCCTGCTGCTTGGTGATGTGCATCATCTGGTCAATCATGTGAGTCAGAGACATGTCCACGGTGTGTAGGTTTTCCTTGGTCTTCTTTGAGCCTCTCTCCATGGGATGTTCTCCCATCTGAACGTCCAAGTGCAGTTTCTACACACATGCACACACACAACCACACACGCAGATGCATGCATGTATAGGCATGTACGTAAACACACAAGGTTGTGGTAAATATGTAAGCATGATTCTACCTATGCTTGCATGAAGTCATTTTTGTTTGGCAATGGCATTGATGAGCAAGCCTGTTTGTTTGCGTGTGTATGTGTGTGTGTGTGTGTGTGTGTGTTTATCTGTGTGTGTGTGTGCCTGTCTGTCTACGTGTGTGTGTGTGTGTGTGTGTGTCAGTCTGTCTGTTTATGTGTGTGTGTGTGTGCCTGTCTGTCTATGTGTGTGTTTGTGTGTGTGTGCCTATCTGTCTATGTGTGTGTGCGTGTGTGTTTCTCACCAGCCTCTCCTTAGCGAAGACGGAGAAGCGGGTGGAGTTGCTGTGGAAGCAGAGGAGGTGCTGTCCGCTGGTGTGAGAGGTGAAGGTGAATTTACCGTGTTTCCCATAACGCTTGGTCATCAACACCTGCAGACCAGCCACACACCGCACACACAGGTAACACAGTTTATAACTGTTATGAAATGTATCTAGAGCTCAAAAGCTAGACCATCAACTGGCCATTGGAGGTGGTTGATACAACGTGATCACTACATACTCGATTTTGTCCTGCTTTAGGTTCATGGGATATAGTGTTGTTCATTCATAGGGTTTGTACATCGCAATGGCACCATGCAATTACTGCCTCCATTTTGGCGGCTTAAGCACATTAAATGTTAGTTATAATGTAAGGAGTAATGTTTTTAGTAGTTCATCGTGAAATGATTCGTCATTACAGGGAGACATGGCAAAACAAAGTTTTCATTAGCCTAGGTTACAACATATTTTCGTTGATTTAGGGTTTTACAGTGCTACAACTCTCTTGAGTCCTCGGAGTATCACCAACAAAACATCCCATTATGCATTCTGATGTACAACAAGCACTACAGGGCCAGAAGACAGAGGCCAGGGATTTAGAGGTTTAGATCCAGAGGCAGGAGGGGACTGGACAGTAGTCTGGACAGAGGGTCAGGGGTTAGCTATAGGGGGTCAGGGTTCAGAGAGGGGATTAGATGTAGAGGTAAGGGGATAGAGAGATAGGTCTGGTGCATAGGAACACTTTTGTTAAAGGGTCTCTTTGGCCTGGTGGCGAGCGTGTGCTTGGAGTGCGGTACCTCATTGTCAGGGTCTCGCACCGTGGTGGTCATACCCATGTGAGGGAAACCTGAACTCTTCTTCAGATCCCAGGGCTCCAAGAGAAAGTACCCTTATGGGAGGGGTGCACGTACACGCAAACACACACGCATATGCACACACACACACACACACACACACACACACAAACACACACACATACAGATACACACATATACAGATACACACACACACACATATACAAATGCACACACACACACACACACACACACACACACACACACACACACTATTAGTACATGTTTCCATGTGTTTAATATTTTTGGGCAGTATTTGCATTTGTAATTGCTGTTAAAAATGGAGACTTTATTTTCTTACTTACTAAATACCACAATATGTGCTGCTGCATTGTTCTCTCTCTCTCTCTCTCTCTCTCTCTCTCTCTCTCTCTCTCTCTCTCTCTCTCTCTACTTCTCTCTCCCATGGACTCACCTGTCACCAGCGTGTCTTCAGGGATGTCCTCTATAATGCATCTCTCCTCCTGTTCTCCAAGGTCCATAAACATGGCCTCCACCAACACCAGGTAACTCAGCAGGCAACACGCCACTCCACGCAAACTCATTTTCATTCAAAACTTACCAACTTATTTAGTGAACTAGAAGATATAATAATTAATAGTATTGTTCTCGGTTGATGTATTCCATATGTTTCACATATGAAATCAAAGTAGATTTGTTAAATGTTAGGCTACAGTACGGTTGTTGTCTATGCGGTCTCGTAAGGGCTGCATTGGAAAAAGCCACAATGTGAGAAAATCCCAGGTGCTGTTGTAGTGACAAGGCATTCTACTGACGATGTGATTGGTCCACTCAGGAGCCTATAGAGTCAGTGATTAAAGGACACTTTAACCCATGAAATGCATTAACCAGCATAAACAAAGCGATTGCACTGCTGCATTACTATTTACTATTTGGTCAGTAAGCAGACCCTATCCAAAGTATTTTCGGTTGAAAGTCACATGCTTTAAATGTCTAGTTTCTAGATAGAAGGTTTTCTAACATCCACAGTCGCTTATATTTAAAGATATTCCGTCACGCAAGTAGGTGTCGGCCCTTCTACTTGGGGACCTACTCAGTTTTGCAGTCCTACCCTTTATTTAAACCCTCTCATTTAAAACAAAAGCTTGCTTTTATCCTTAAAGCAAAAACCATGGCTTCTCCTTTCCTGTTGAACCCGCTCCTCTTTATGAGTCATAATCCTCTTCCATGTCCTTGTTTTATGAACGAAGCCAGGCGGAAGGAGCCTTTAAAAGGGTCTCCTGAATGGCTATTCAAGCTGGAACACCCCCGCTCAGCGTCATACAGTAGCTACTGTATGACACTGAGCGGGGGTGTTCCAGCGATCTATAAAGCCGTATATCCTGCTCAGTTTTACACATTGGCTCGCTGTAGTGCAGCTCCTCAGAGAAGAGGAAACTTGTGTTTTACTTGTGTTGTGTCCTTGTGACTTAGTGAATGTGGCATTTGGTTGGATAATTATCATAATGGTTGCTTGTTTTATGAGGTGCTTCATATTAAAAGCAAACAATATGCCATGTTGGCTTGAGATGTTGATGCTTTGGCCGACGGACAAAAATGCTCACAATAGAGTTTAGAGAGAGAATTCACTGCTTGAATACTTTAAATACTTGATATCAATACTCATTGCTCTTGTTAGATGTATTTACATTTTATTGACAATAGACGGACACATACACACATATACACAGTTATAAACAGCATTATAATTGACTATTTTACAAAAAGTCACTTCCATTAGTGATACATCAATACACAACAACAACAAAGAAAAATATGAAATATTGCTGTAATCTTTAAAACTGTACAGTACAGGTTAAAATCCTGTAAATAAATGTATTCGTTGTCTTGAGGAAAACAATTTTAAACTGCATAGTAAGAAACCAGTGCGTAGGTTTGATATAGATTGTAAATCATATTTCAAATTGTGAAGCACCATTTGAGCACCTTATCCTCCCTGTGTTAAGGTGACATTTTTATAAAATTGTCATTGTTTGAGATCTGGGGGAACCAAAAGAAGGTGCTTACTAAACACATTCTGCATCCTTTTAAATACTTCCTGGTGCACTAATTTCGTTTTAGGGTTTGAAGATGTAGCCTTTAGGGTTGGTATTCCATCCAACATCCTATCTGATGCACAACAAAGTTAAAATAGTCCACCTCAACACTACTTTCAGATTCTAATGTGAAGTCAATGCAGAGCGCTTCCTGTTGTTTCTCACTCTCCCCTTTCCTTTCCTCCCCTTTCTCTGTCTTCTCTCCTTCCGCTTCATCCTCTCCTTTCTCTGCTTTCCCTCCCTCTGTCCCTGGCCTAGTCATAAGCAGTTGTCGGGGGTGCACTTCTTCTCCTCCTCCAGCAGAGGGCAGGCCGTTCCGTGGTTGGCCGAGTACATGAGCACGTAGCGTGTGCGGTTCCTCACGCCCGAGTCTCCGCACTTCCCTTTGCACAAGCCCCACGGAGACCATGGGGACACCTCGCAATCCAGAGGAGTTTCTGCAGACAGGGGGCGACATAACTCAATTCATTCTCAAAAAAACATTAGGAACCAATTATCCACGATTGCTCCTCCTTTTAAAGCCATTGTAAGAGTTAGAATCGATATATATTTAAAATATAATATAGAATAATATAGAAAGGTGTACGTTTATGTTTTGTTGGCTGTCTTTTGCACTTTTCTATTGTTTTATCTCGTTGTTAGAATGCTAACATATTTGGCTAGGATATTGCAATGTAGGCTACCTACCTCATATGTAAGTCTTTATCTTTGCTCAATATAAAATAGAAAAACATTAAAATACAGTCTGGTAAATTTTATAATTCCTTAGGTTGCCATTAAGAAGTGCTTTATTGGCAACAGTTGGGTCGTTTGTAGGTAAACAGTTGGAGTACATCTGGTTAATTAAAGCTGAATAACCCTTTAAAACCACATTTATTATCATAAATGTTATGCTGAGCAGCCAAGTCAGCTGCACACACACATGCACATAGACACACAAGTGCACACACACACATGCACACACACACACACACACACACACACAAACACACACACACACTCATTCATAGCACCGCATCTCTTCCTATCAGCCATGCTGCTAAAAAGCAGTTAGTTGAAGTAGTTGTTGAAGATAGCTTTTAAGCTTGTCTGGTACTGTCGTAATTTTCTGTGCGATGTATCTCTGTACCTCTCTCTCTCTGTCTCTCTCTCTCTCTCTCTCTCTCTCTCTCTCTCTCTCTCTCTCTCTCTAATCGTACCTACAGCAGCTTTAAGAGAGGCCTGGGGAACACACTCTAACATGTATGTCCAACTTGCCTGCTCGGGCCGGTGCGCTCCGGGGCCTGGTTTCGTTGTGTTGTCACCAGACATACTGTTCCGTCCTGTCATGCTGTACTGAGGAGGTCTGTATTTGAAGAAGGAGGGGTCCACTGCCTTGTAGGTCCCAGGCCCGGGGGTCTACATTGGAAATGTATTCACATAATACAGGGTTTCCCACAGCACTTTACACGTTAGGCGGCTGCCTAATCAGCACACGGCTGCCGCCTTAACTACTTAACTTTTTTTTTTTTAATAGTGAATATTATGGTGAAGTATAAAACAATCTAAACTGTATTCACTCTCTGTGTAAAGATCAGGCTGCAGGGCAACAGTGTGACAGCTTGCATGAAAATATATATACCATAATACCACCCCACCGGTCAGACAGCAAAGCCCACCACCTCAACTAACACATTTTCTGCGGGAAACCCTGTAATATCATCATTCAGATAAAATCCTCCATGAGTCAACTGTCCATAATGTTTACTTTTATTTTGTATCATTTCTACTGTGTTTATACTACACTCAAATATTTTCTGTATATTTTTGGTAGTTTGGTTTCAATCTTTATCCCTGTACTTGCTGCTGTGGCACCCAAATTTCCTGTCTCGGATCGATAAAGTGCTATCTTCATTCTATGAAATATCTATAGCTTTTATTTTTTATTATTGAATACTTACAATAATACAAATTTTAAGACAAATGACATGGACAGGACTCACCTTCTGCAGGTCCTCATGGAAGCTGCCGACCTTGCTGCGTCCACAGAGGGAATAGTTGGGGGCGGCGGTCTTGCAGACTGTCCCGGGGCCCAGCACAGAGGGCAACATGTACGCAGCAGGGCCTGCATAATAATGATGACAGCACATATATGGCCTCTGCTCTCTTTCGGTTTCTCTGATTCTTTTCTCTATACATTATATTCTAAAGACATATTCGGCCAGAATAGTGAAATGATGATCATATTTTACCAGGTGTCTTGTCATTGTTGAAGTCGTGGCTCCTGCCAGTCAGAGTAAAAGCTGGGGCAGAGTAGAAGAGTGACCTTCCAGCCTTTTCCGGTGAGTACTGACCTAAAAGCAAATCAACGTTTTAAATAAGGTGGACTGAATTTATTTTAGGTGTACTGGGCTAAATATAAATACAACCAGAACACATTTATTCAATTAATAGTACTTTTCTATTCTGTTCCCTTTGAAGCTGTAGGTGTATAGCAAGGAAAAATACTGGGCACTAATAATGAAATGCTCAAGTCTAGGCACCACCTTGTGCTCTTGGTTTTCTACTAGTGTTGGGAAGAAATATTTGAGCACAACAAAATGCTCAAATATTTACGATTACTTTAAATTATCTATTTGGCTACCATATGAGCAATAACCGACCCTCTGTACATTTTGAACTACATTGTACAAATATTGACACTTATCAATCGTTCAGAAGGTTTTTGAAGTGTTTATATCTTTCAAATAAAGACTGAATAAGATAAAGGATTGATCCCAGTGGTCATATTTGAGTTTAAATAGCTACAGGAAGTAAATAAATTGATATAATCCAGAGACAATTCCATATTACAGTTTTTTTAAAGGTGTCCCTATGACGACGGGGTTCTGCTGACCTGGACCAGGGATTTGGAAGCGCATGGGTTCCCTGTGGCGCCCATACAGAGAGAAGGCTGGGGTTCCAGTCCTGCCCACCCTGGTGATGTTGGAGGGGACCAGGTACCTGGGTCCTGGGGAGCAATCTGTACCGATCAGCCCGTGGCGTGTTCCAAAACTGAACACTGGCGCTTTCTGTCTGCAGGGGTCATGGTTATGAATACCTGTAAAGGTAAAACTCATGTAAAACAAATGGAATGTAAACCGAATGTACACCAGGACAGACTAATAGTGGTGACATTGGTAGTCGTTGTTTTTTTTTCAGATGGAATTGGTTGTTGGAATTGGAAATTGGTTTGGTGAAGAGGTTGTTGGCTACCGATGAGTCCAGGTAGGGCATATTTGGGGCCTGGGCTCCCATAGAGAGCAGCTATGGGTCCTCTGGCCTTGTGGGGCCTCCAGGAGCCAACCCAGGGCTCATTGTCAGACATGGCTAGTCTGAAATGCAATTAAAAACATAGATTCATTGTTACTCATTTGCAAAATAGAGTATACTGGATGTGGTGCTGCATTTTTTTAAATTTATACTCGCCATAGTTTAACGGAGCTCAAAGGCTCCCTTTTCGTGAAATTGAAAGGTCGTAATCTAAGAATAATTCCGTTAAAGAACAAAAATATGATTTTAATCAAGTTATAGGCCTTCATTGGATGTTGTAGTAGGCCTTACGTGCGAGCTAAAATGAGGAATCTGGAAGGTCGATTCTTCAGTTATTTATATCTAAACCGCAGTCAGCGTCCAAACGCGAAGTGAGAAACATTATGTGAAAATGTCTTACCTGTATTGTCTTCTTCGACACAACTAAAGTGTCTGTGCGTTGAGGAAAAACACAGATTGCTTGGGAGCTACTTGTCAACTTGTCACCATGGTAACGTCGCTATAGAGATTACAAACTGTCCAGCCGCGATACATGACATGCATACAGACGGTCAATGGAAATTCATATTTTAATCCATAAAGACACGTTGCATTTTTCACGATAATTGTCGACATTTGTATACATTTTTTTATACAATACAAAATGAACATAGGCTTTTTCTTTTCTGTCAATCGTCAGATTAAGCAAGCAATTAGCCTTCCGTGTGTCAAACATATTGTGTGTGTTGATTTGGCAGCAGCCTGGAACGTGAATACGTTTACGGAAGACAGCCTAGCTGTTCTTGAAGTCCCACAGGTGGAAGTTCAGTTGTAGTCATTATGGAGGGACAACGTTGCTTTTAAAACTTTCTCTGGAACTGTCTTTAAAAACTTTCATCACTGCTGCATGTCTTGCCGTTTCCTCTGGTGGTTGCTGTTGGATCAAGTTATTCCGATTCAGAGCTCAAGATGGAAAATAAGAATAGTAATAAAACACACGTAACAAAAATGAGTGAGGGGATTTGACGTAGGAAACTCTCTACCTCCCCCACAACACACACACCACACACACACACACACACACACACACACACACACAGACACACACACACACACACACACACACACACACACACAAAC
>JAOPJO010000002.1:19220233-19246496 GCA_027123675.1 Molva macrophthalma
GTTGATAAGGTACATCTCATCAAGGAGACACACACACACAACAACAACAAAAAGAACATGAGCAATTTACCAACACTCCTGCAGTACCCAGACAGACAGGAGTTCAAATGAAAGAGCAAACTTCCACAGTTCGATAAATACAAGACACACACACCCACACATGCGCATGAGCACACGCACATGCGCACACACACACGCACACACACACACGCACACACATAAACACACCCAGACAGTTGCTAAGGGAATCTCCATATTAATGAGGTTTGTGACTCCCTCACCTGGTGCTCTACTGAAAGTGTTTGGTCTGGAATCCATGTGTGGGAATGTGTCAGGATTTTAATTTAAATCCACACCACCTTCGCCTTGAGCAGATTGACTCAAAGGAAGTGTCAAAAACAGCACTCCAGTCTCAGGGGGCAATCTACACAAGTGTGTTTGTACGTGCATGGTGGTGGTTAAGTTCTACAATGTTTAGGCATATGTTGCAGTAATCAATTACTGCTTCACTATTGATTTATTGGTAACACTTTACTTAATTTAAGAAACAGAAACTCTGATATTACATGACCTATACATTCATGCACTTTTTCTTCTAACCCTATTTATTCAGTGTTTATCCCACCCTCAACAAGGACTAGAGGAGGAGGAGGAGGTGGGAGGAGGAGGAGGTCGAGGAGGAGGGGTGGAGATGACTTACACGGTACAGCTCTGAGGTAGAGGTTCTCCCGGATGACCTGCTGTAGCTGGCTGTCCACGGAGCCGGGTGTGAAACACTTGCTGAGATACAACCTGAGATCCTTGCACAGTGACGAACCTGGAGGAGAAGGAATATGAGGAATGGTAAGAGAGAGAGAGACAGAGAGAGAGAGAGAGAGAGAGAGAGACAGAGAGAGAGAGCACAGCTTAGTAAGTGTCAGTAATCACTGATGAGCCTCATTATGTTGTTGTAATTGTATTTTGAGGCCTATCAAATAGGCAGCTTAAAAGAGGACGATGTGGCATCACAAAGAACAGCCACTGAGATGCACACATTGGAAAGCCTTATTTACGACCTCGCCCCCCCAACACACACGCCAATAACCTGCACTCATCTCCCATGCATCTGTCAGCGGTTAAGTGATGCGACGAGTCCCAACCTATCAACCGATTTAGAGTTTAGTTTATAAACCGTAACCATGAGAGAGAGAGAGAGAGAAAGAGAGAGAGAGAGAGAGAGAGAGAGAGAGAGAGAGAGAGAGAGAGAGAGAGAGATACAAAGTTCTTGGAGCGCTCTCTCTGATAGGGGGAGAGCATGGGTCTATATTGGATGGCTGCCAGTTTGGAGAAATGGAGATAGAAAGGGGAGCTAATGCACCTGAATAGCAGAGGAAGTGTACCGGTGACAAGAAGTGCCCTCCAGCCATCCATCACAGAGAGAGAGACGGACGGAGAGAGAGAGAGAGAGGGGGGAGAGAGAGACAGAGAGAGACAGAGAGAGGGGGAGAGAGAGGGGGAGAGAGAGAGAGAGAGGGGGAGAGAGGGGGAGAGAGAGGGAGAGAGAGAGAGAGAGAGAGAGGGAGTGAGAGGGAGAGAGAGGAGACACTCTCCATGTTGACAGCTGTCCACGGTACACTGGCGTGGATGTGTAACGCTGTAGCGATCTGACGCATCTCCATGAGTGTTGTTGCTTTTTCTTCCCTTTTATGATTAATGGGCCCCTGATAAAGCTCGCCTATGCTGCATTTTCATATCATCTTTAAGAGTAAGAAGGAACAACAACCATCACTCTATACGAGCGTGGGCTGCATTCCTTGATTGACCAAGGAGATCATTATAGTGCTCGCTCCACACAGTTCATATTGTGATATTTAATCATGCAAATTAATGGTGGGTGGTTCTCCTCATCCGTCGGTGCATCTATGAACCCTGGTGCACCACAATTCTACTCAGGCGATGCTGAGGATGGGTAACCAATGGAAACCGTGCTGCTGTATGACCTGCCATATTTCCAACACATTCCTATCCTGCAACTTATAAAATGATACTGTTCTCCTCCATTTCTTTTGTTGGATTCATGAGCGAACATCTCTCCGGGTCACATGTGTGTAATAGGACATCTGTTGAAGACAAAACGATGGGCGAATATTAGAAGAGTCAGAAAACACGCGGTTGATCTTCAGTGCCAGCTTTGAGTTAGACTTCCGAACAATGAAAGCACTTCTTATGGGACACTATACTCCCCATTTAATATGCAGCGCACTCTTTGTTTTGCGAATGCTGATTAAAACTTTGCCTGAGGTGATGTACATAGGTGCATGGCCTAGCGGTACAGATTACTGCTGTCTGCACTGCGAAAAAAAATGATTTAATTGAAGAGAGAATCTGCCTACACAATTTGTATTATTAAATCAAGTTATTCACATTCCGCCACAAGAGGTGTTTTGTTTGTTGATTATGAATCAGAAGTTCATAATAATACTGAAAAGAAGTAGAATCGAGTATGCAGCTACTTTCACAACTTGAGACTTGATACATTTGAGTTGAGGATTGTAGATACATTTATACAATTATTTAACTGAATTGATTCTGTAGTGAAATGTTTGGTGATGTAGCAAGATAAAACTCCCAAATGTCTAACCAGCTGTTTTTGGTTTTAGCCATAAAGAAAGAGTGAAACTTGAAAAAAAAAGAATAGATTAAAAAACCTACACTCCTCAGAGATTCCAGTACTTTTCATTTTGGCACCAGCCCAATACAATGTAGATAACGACTACTCAGCTCTGACTCAAAGACACAGCTCCGTGTTAGTGTTTTGGGGGGGGTGGGCGCTTCGGTGATGGCCCTGCTTTGTTTCGGGCTTCCTTCTTTAATCATTTTTCTACGCTCTTAGCTGCCAGTGGTTCCGTGAACAATTACACGCGCAGGTCCTGAACACACCGTTTATAATGAGATGTTTCTCTTCGGGGGCCTCCGAGTGGGTTTTACGCTCACCGCAAACACACGTGAAGATTTGCAAACAAATCAAACGGTCATGGCAAGTGGGTGCTCTGTTTAGAGTTTCAGGCTCTCCAGTCACAGTATATAAATACCCCAAGAAATAGAAAATGAATAAAATCAACATCAAAATCGTCGAATGCTGATTTCCCGAGAACTGCTGCACACATGGCTGCTGCTGCTTCCCTTATACCTGCCTCCTATTTCATTTCCTTTTTGGGATTTATTTTTTCCTTATCATACCTGGAGAATAAATAAACAACATCAGCAAAAGATGTATAATAAATAACCCTGTATCAAGTCATAATGCTGATGAATGAATTATAGGAATGTTTATCTGTTTGAAATGTCGCAGAAATTGCACTGACTAATGCATTCATGGAAAATAGAACACCTGGGCAGAAATAATGATCATGTCGCATATGTTAGCACTTAGCACTGCGTTATACCTACCCATACAATACATCACAATGCACATGCTGTGCAGCTCAGTGCGGTTACATTTTCTTGTATTGTATATCCATTAGGCTGGTCATAATGGCAACACAAGTGTTCTCCAGTAGCCTTTTGGCTTCATTACGGGCATGCTGGGATTCCTGATTGTCGCATAGCCTGCTGTACCTTGAATGAAATCTAAGAGTACAGATTGTGGAGTTTACCCATCTAAATAAACACGGGCCCAGTTGGCATTCCACTCACATTATTTCCGGTCAATTGAATAGTGTGATGTTGACGTGTGCGCCCCCCTGCGTGTCACGGTAGGAACGTGACTAATTAGTTGGATAGTAAAACAGAGCCGGGCCAGCAAGACATGGAACCAATCAATGGTGGGATTGATTCCAGATCAGATCTCACTTACCTGAGATGAGAGATATCGACTTATTATGGAGAGAGAGGAGAAGCTCTTGCTGGCGCTGATTAAAGATGGAGCCGTGTCCTTCTCCACCAGCCATGTCCTTCTCTGGTGACATCATGACTAGCAAAGATCTGCTGCTGTCAGCGCTCTCTGTCTCGCTCTCTGGCACTCGGTATAGTGTCTCGATATTGGCAATTGCCCGATAAAAACATATGAGCTGTAGCCTAGGTGTTTAATAAATGCATACATATTACCAAGGACCAGGCCTATTAATAAAGAAACACATAGGCATATTAATATATCTCTGCTTTTAAGCAGATATGTTAACACATCACAGGTCTTTTGAAGTGCAATACAGATGTTTGTTATTCAAATTTATTTTATTTTAGATGAAGGTTTTTTATCCTAACCATTGGGAATGCAGTTTTAAAGTATTTGTAGCCTAAACCAAACACTTATTGTCAAAGGGTTGTTTTTCTGAATACTTCTTCTCATCTCAGAACCATATGTTTTGCTTTGTTCAGTCGCAGTAAACAGCAGAGAGTAGAGGTCATTAAACACAGCCTGAAATAACAACTCAAGAGGCCGAGGATTTTCTCCTCCTCCTCCTCCTCCTCCATCTTGTTCTACTTCTACTTATTTTTCTCCTCCGCCTTCTTCTTCTTCTTTTCCCCTCCTCCTCCTCCTCCTCCTCCTCCTCCTCCTCCCTGTTCTCCTCCTCCTCCTCCTCCTCCTCCTCCTCCGTGTTCTTCTTCTACTTATTTTTCTCCTCCTTCTACTCCTTCTTCTGATTCTTCTTCTCCTCCTCCTCCTCCCTCTTCTCCTCCTCTTCCTCCTCCCTCTTCTTCTCCTCCTCCTCGTCCTCCTCCTCCGTCTTCTTCTTCTTCTACTTATTTTTCTCCTCCTTCTACTCCTTCTTCTGCTTCTTCTTCCCCTCCTCCTCCTCCCTCTTCTCCTCCTCCTCCTCCTCCCCTTCTCCTCCTTCTTTATCTTCTTCTATCTGCTCTTGTCTCATTCACAAGGTCACACATGAAGAGCTCGCACGTCTTAACAGGTCTCAGTGATAATCTGCACTCGATGCTGTATGTACAGCATGAGAGCGCTGCTCCTATATAGCCCTCAGCGAGAAAATGTGAAACAAACAAGATTAATAATAGCCCGTGGCACTCATCCCCGGTGGGCCGAGGAGCTAACAACTCTTGACAAAACAGGGTTTACAACAGCAGATGGATTGTCTGTAGAAATGACGTCAATGTGCTCAGGGATCATGATGAAGAGAGCGTTAGCCATGTCCTAGGGTCCCGTTGAGACAGCTTATCCATATTAAACCAGCCTTTGAGTGTTGTGCTTCCTTTACCTGGGGAAACCTACCTACCGCATTCACCGCATGTATAGGATGGGTTTAAATCTGCCTCCACTTACTTTCAAGGGAAAAATAAGGAGTTGTTTTCAAAGAAAAGATACAGGCTATACAAACCTCAAGCGCATTTGGATCTACAGTAGTTTGTAACAAGAATGATAGATGCTTTAGAGTTATTAATGACAGACTGAGGTATATACTGACTGCAAAAAATCATTCGCTTTTCGCTACGAAGTGCACTTTATGGGCTCCATCACACAGTTTTTATTTGTCAGAAATCCCACAATGCAATATAAAATGTATTGTCCAAACAATGCCTACACTCTATTGTTGTAAAACAAATACTGCAATACAATGCTTTGCCTCAGCTTGTTAACTCTTTGCTCTTGCAACATGGGTGCAATCCTGTGTGACAACAACACAAGACAAAATAACAGCTTTAAATTACAGTTATTTATGTCATGTGAAACACCTGTATATGAATATGTAAAATGATGATACACGTGAGTTTCCCGAAATCTCTATTGACTATATACTATATTGTAGCCTGCCCGTAGACTAAGTTTTGAGTGCATGTGGTTTATAAGGTAGTAATCAAAGTGCTGTATGAATGTTAAAACGTGCCTTATAACATGTATTTACTCTCTTTTTTGGGTGACAAATGGGTTTCTTTAACCAGCCAGAAAGTTATCACGCTGAGACTTCCTTTGACTCTTGGAGCCTCAGGACTACTTTTAGTAATAAGTTTCAATATTGAGGATGTGTGACATCCTGGTCGGCTCGAAGGCATTGGTGAGTCATATATTGTGGGTCGAGGATCAATGTCAAAAGTAATACCGCTCTATCACATGACATTGGATTCATCATGAGCCGATTGTTAGCTAAGATGTCAACAGCCTTGGGTAATTATGTGCCGATGATGTTGATTAATTACATTTCAATGTCGGGCATTTTTAGTTGGATGTTAACCTTGTGTGTGAGATTTAGTACCTCCATATCCATTTCTCTGGCACCAAGTGTCATCTATGGGCAATCATTCAGACTATAAAAGACATTAGGTAGCATTAAAGTAAATGCAAAAACTGCTGGTTTCAGCCTATGTCTAGGGGAGCAGAAGCACAGAAAAATCCACAGATTGGCAAAATGCTACATCTACCAAAAGTCCCCCTGGAGGTGGCATCAATGTAAAGGCCAACTACTACCTGACACATTTAATTAAGTGAGTGGGTCTGCATTTTGACAGGCATACGCCATGGGAAACTCTTCCAATGTGCAGTAGGCCCCTACAGCAAATTATAAAAATGGAGTGAATACATGACCCTCTTATCCGTGAATCCCTTCTTTTTCAGTTAAAATGTGAGCTAAGATTGTGCTCTGTCTGTTGTAAAGAATTCTCCTGTTCATTCATCTTTCTTTGTGACACACATTCAAAGAAAAATCGTTTTCATGCTTTGTATTATTAAAAGTCTGGAGCAACCTTGGATGAACATTTAACAAAAATGTAATCGATTTTCGACAAATGCATTTCTATTGACTTTGTGGAGTGATAATTACCCTTTAAACACCAGCCTGTTATCGCCAGACTGTTTCACAAATGCATAATAGTCTGACCCTCTAAGTTCATTTTCGATTTCCAAGGGGTGTTATCATTTGACGCAGACACAAATGCGTCTGGACGCAAGTGGATAGACCTACAACCAATATGTGACACATCAGCGACAGCCATCTTAGTTGTTAATGAAAATGCCTCAACGGCGCTCCCATAGGATGCTCCTCTGTACACTCATCGCATCAAACCCGCCCCTTCTTACATAAACAGTTGTGATTGGCCCGACCCGGGCCAGGTCTGCTGGAAATCTGTCAAAACGCATATGCCAGAGCAAATTAAACATGAACTCGCAGATTCGTCTTGTTCCCAGGCTACACATTATTCGATTTGTAAAATGTACAATGTACTTCTTTAAAGTCGTATTTTCATATTTTGTTATTTTGGGAGACAGTGGTGACTCGTGAGAAATAAAGAGTGGGCATCCTTTTATCCTTCCAACCTAATGCTTCACACAAATTACATAAAACACCAAAACATTTAAATATAGCTCTCAACACTGATGGCATCTTTTATCAATCAAGTGATAGAAGGTGTCCGTAGCTTCATACTGAGAGAGAGAGAGAGAGAGAGCTACCAATGTCCTCTTGTGATTGCAGAATGTTTACACTGTCTACAATAATAGATTGCGAGACAAATGGAGAGAACAGTGTCTGAAATACAATGACTTCCTTTTCGCAAACATTTCTCTGAAGCAGGCTTTTGTCAAAACTGTTTCCTTATTTCTGTATTTGGCATTGAAAGGACCAAATGCAGCGGAGGTTTGAGTTGGTTCTCTCAATGTGTACAAAACAGCAAAACAGTGCAAACGAACCCGAGCAGAAAACATATCCAGCGAGACATTTCCTTAAATTCTCCTGTTATTACAAAAGAACATTCACTATAAACACACACACACACACACACACACACCAACACCGACACACACACACATCCTGGATGCAGGCAAGAGATAAACCCTAACTTAAAAAAAGGGAGGATTTCACCCAGCACCATTGTTTGGCATAGTTTCGGGCTCACTAGCAATCTTCATCTCCCCAATGAGATGTCGACCCAGTCAGCTCCGGCGCCCTCAGGGAGAACTTTAGAGGGCAGATGAGATTTCCCCTCCGCGTGAGAGTTGGGAGGTGCGCTTCTGAGCAGGCGTCTGGCGTGAGCCAACAGGAGTCTGAAGGGAGTCGTTTCCCCTCTCTTCTTGGCTAATATTAGTCGACATTAAATGAACAGTTGTCATAATTCACAATGGCATGCTTCACATTTATTTAGGACATCGGGGATTGAAGTAACAAAACTCATTTATGATCTGCCACAGCTCTATTATTTCTTTTCTAGTTGCATTTTCAAGAAAGCTCTTTAGACTAGTTTTGCTTTTTCTAATGCAAGAAAGGTGACTGCACTAAGAATGAATAAATACAGAAATAAACTTCAGTAACAACATACCATGCCACCAAGTATACATTTCTAAATTTCTCCAGACAGAGTCATAGAATAATCATTAGTTTGTCAGCGAAAGAAATCTTGTTATTATGTCAAATTGAAAAATATCAATGCTTTATGATGACTTATTTCTGTAACTGGTAACCTGAGGTATAAAGAATACAGACACTGATATAAAAATAATATAAAAATAATACATAATATATAAAAATGTATCAAGCCAAATGAAAGGCATCACTATAAATTATAAATGACATTAATGTATATTTAGTTCTTAAACCTTTCAGTAAAGAACAGGCACTCAAGCCATAATGTGAAGGTTTCCTATTTGGTGGTCACACAACAAAAGACTTTCGATTTCAACTATTTGCATAACAATAAATAAGGCCTTGCCTCCAAAGCACAAATGTCAGGACAGTATATTTTCAGGTGCAGCCTGCACTGCATAATATTAGACAAACCATTTGGCAGAGGTTTTCACATCCAAAGCACCTGGGGCTCCCAGGGGAACATAGATGTTAGCATGGATGGCCCCCAGAGGGAAAAAGCTCCTTAACACTGGCATAGTCACAGTCCTGTGTGACACGTTCGTTGCTTACTGTCTACACTCATTGACTACGCCCCTGTGAATTGAATTCAGCCATTTCCTCTCCCTTCCTCTTCAGGAAGGGAGAGAGCATGCGTGGGATATTACAGAGATGCTGTTATACTGTCTTAAGTAGAGTAGCATGCTCAGTCGACAGCTGTATGTGATTATAGGTTTGAACTTTGTAGGCTAAAAAATGTGCTTAAAAAAAACAACCCAAGAATGAAGAAAGATTCACCGGCTGTGACATTGAGGTAAAGGTTTGGAATGAAACATGGTCTACTATCTATGGAAGCAGGCAGTGTCATAGAGACAACCAGGGGATTACTCAAAGATTAGTTTTCCCCTTGTAGAAATATCAATAAAGACTGCATTAAAGGGGGTTATCTAGTTTTCCTCGATTCAATATATACTCAATAATATATACTCAACATAATATCAAAACGGTTCTCACCTTTAATCAATCGAGATGAAAGCAGCTTTTCATTACATCGTTGGTGACCTTATGATGATCCTCCATGCGTGTGTCCTGTGTGTATGTTCTGGGGCTGGCAGCCCCAGAACATATGGGGAGTCATAACACGTGTTGAAGGTATAGATAGCTTGGCGTGCCCTTGTACACACCATGAAATGAAAGCCTGTATCCTTTAGGGATAACAGAGAAACACAAGCACAACTGAACACAAATGAAATGATGTCTGCTCCTTCCACTGACAGAACAAAGCAAATGGTCGTGATCTCCTTGAATCTGATCAGTGGGCATGCAACCGGAAGAAGCCATCGCAGTCATTCTGCTAACTTGAACAAATATTGTCAAACATGAATATAATACCTCAGTGACTCTCAGTTGCTGTTATGTGGTGTAGTGAGCTGGCAGGTTGCATGTAATTACAAACACATCCGCCTCTCTCTCTCTCTCTCTCTCTCTCTCTCTCTCTCTCTCTCTCTCTCTCTCTCTCTCTCTCTCCTCTCTATCTCTCTCCGTCTCTCTCATCCGCTAGATTGAGATCTCTCCCTGGTTTTCCCATCATGCTCGGCTGCTGTGCTGCGGTCAAGCCGTGAGCCGCGGGACCGGAGGTATAGCGAGCACTTGATTTACGGCGGCCCGTCTCAATAAAGGAGAAGAAGAAGTAAGAGAGGAGAGGAAGGAGGAAAGTACAGCAGGTCAGTAGTCTGCTCCTCTACGATGGGTCAGTGAGTGTGGTATACACCGCCCAGCTGTCGGTGACATGCCCACCGGGGCTTTACACCGAAGGTCAAGTTAGGGATGGAGAAACATGTCCGCCGATGACTGTCTCCGCTCTTTGCGTGTGCTGCGTTGACAATACTCCTCTGTCTCTCCTTATTCTCTCCTGTCTCTCCCCTCTCTATTTCTGGGCCTCTCCCTCTCTCTGCCTTCTCCCTCTCCCTCCATCTCCTCTCTCTCTTACTCCTCTCTCAGGTCTCTGGCCTTTAACAGGGGTTAGACAAAGGATTTCTACAGACAAAAAGTGATGTCACCGCAACACTAAGTGCGATGACAACACCGCTCCAGGTTTGGAACTGGTTTTGGCTGGTGTTGTTTCTATTGAGGATTCCGTGCTGTCAACGGCGCTGTTTATTTCAGCGTCCATACTGTGTAAAAAATTCAGATTTCAAATGGCTCTAAAAGTCCTTGAGTTGAAAGTAACGAAACGATGATATACGGTGATCCCGGTGATTCAGAGGGTGCTCCTGGGAGAGCTCCTGGGAGCCCCACCACCGCGTCTAGACGGTAGATTTACGAACCTTAACCTCGAAAAAGTAAAAAAGTGACAGTTTAAGGTCCGACGAAGTGCTGAGACACCGTGAAGAGATGAAGAAAAACTAAAAGAGTTTTCAATTTGAGTTTAACTTCTATTCACATGTAAGAGGGTCACGATGCACATGTTAGTCGATGACACAAAGAGTCAACACACTATCTGTCTTTGGCAACAGACAAAATGGCGGTCATGTGTTCAATGGTCAATGGTGTAAATACTGACTGGTAATACCACTGCCAGGTTTAGTGGTTCAATTCCCACTGGGGCCACTAAGCTCACAGTTTGCACTTTGGATAAAAGCGTCCAACAAATGCCAATAGATATATGGATGGATAGACAGATCTCTATATTGTGAGGTCCTATGGAGGATGTTCTTTAGATTAACTCTGAATACTGCATACAGCTGTTAGTCCTCTCCACAGATGAGTATTAAAAGCTTGGAAAATTAAGCCATGAGGGAATCTTAAATTAGTACTAGTGGGTAAAAATGTCCACACATTTCTAACACTCTGTCTTCTCCATCTTTGATATCCTTCTAATCCCCTCCCCAAGGTTCCATTACTTTTACTTTTTTATTTATATTTTTGAGTTATTAAATGTTTTATAATTGCACTCCTGAAATTTGTCAATTCCAGTCATGACCACGTTTTTTATTCAACACTAACTTGAGCTTGGTGAGGTGGGATTATCCAAACACACACGCGTGAAGAAATGTATCAGAAATATGATATATATTCAGTTGCAGTTTCACTTGATCATACAAAGTGTTAAAAAAAAACGGGTAATTATCTCCATATTATGTTTATATTCATTCTTCTATCCATATCTATTATTTATATACAGTTTCATGACTGACGTTTATATTGGGGAATTTGAAACCAGTATGACACCACTTTAAATCAAAAACATACCCGAGGCAGGCGGTCATTTTGGATCCCTCCATTGCAGAAGCCTGGTGCTACATTGTGCCGTGGATCCATGCTAACTTGTGTTGGGTCTGGACTGGACCCCTCTCGCGCTGTATATCTTTGCTCCCGGGCTGTGATCGATGCCTGGAACGTACACGCGTGTGCTGCTCCAGCTCATGACATCCAGTCCAATAATGTTAAGTCATGCCCCATGCATGCATGCACCTGTATGATTTTACCACACGCACACACACACACACACACACAAACTGTGTTTGTTATGTTATTATTAGAAAACCATAAAATACATTTAACAAAATTGAACAAAACAGATGCCTATAAATTTGGAGAGCACACACACACACGTATGGATACGTAAAACACACGGTCACACATGCACACACGTACACACACACACACACACACACACACACACACACACACACACACACACACACACACACACACACAGTGTTGGCTCGACCATAGTCTGGATGAACTTCCCCTTTCTATCTAATGTCTTGGGGGATTTCCTGTGCTCCTCGTAAGGAACAGTTGAGTGGTGCTGCAGCGTGGCCAATCATGAGCGCACTCACCATCGCCTGTCCACCACTGACTCTCTCTCTCTCCCAGCCAAGCGTTCTTCTCCACCAATGTCTTACAAGAGGTCAGACTTCTGATCCGCTGAAATTAGTTCATGTTTAGTTCCTTCTCCTGATTGCCTGGAGGACCGTGGGGGGCAGATCGGCTTACGGTGGACTGCTCTTAAGGCGTGGCCACCTGTCACAGACGGTGCAGTTCTCCCATCTCTGACCCTTCTTCGTGGAAAGGTGGAACACTCAAAACCATGAGAGGATGGAGGCATAGTTTTTAGCAGGAGACGGTTCAGAAAGATAAGAGGTTCTTAAAACACATCTGATATTAAATGCAGGTGTTTGAATGTTATTACCTAACGTGTAAGTGTGTGCTGTACATTAGTTCTATCATATACTGCGGGAGGGTTATAGCACCAAAGATTTGCCACGCAAAACTCATGCCCAGCCAGATGTCTATGTATGTATAGATTTGCATATCATGTCTGGCTGGTATATTATTCATTATATTATAAAATAAATAGACATAAATAGACAGACGCTTCAAATCGTAGTATCTATTGAAGCTTTGAACAGAGGGCTTTCAAATCACTAGTTCTTCGGTGGAAAGTTGCCCGAGCATAGTTACATTTGTGCCTTCGTTGTGAATTGTTCTTGGACTGTTTTCACCCTGACCTTTCCATGTTTGAGAGAACCCTGTGTGCCAGAGTAGAATTAGACTAAATCCGTGCTGACATTTGGGAATGTGTTCAAGGGAAATGGCTTAAACCGATCCTAAAATGGCCGCCACGCATTGCCAATCATTGCATTGATTTATATCCTCAGATCCCAAAGGAAGAAATACTGAATGAACAAAAGAACGAAAGAAAGACAGAAACTTTAACAAACGACAAAATCCAAAAGCATAATATAAAAGCAGGGAAAAAAATAACCTTGCAAAATAGTTCATCATTTGGATTTGAGTAATGTCTATTTGAACGTGTACTATTAATCAATTAATATCATCAGAGTAAGCTTCCAGAGAATCACATTATACAGACCACTACCCTACCAATTGATATCATATGGTTTACCTCATCTGGTAAAACCACTGACTGGGCCAAAATGTTTGGGCCTCCAATGAATAAATCATGAATGACATAATATTCTCCTTATGTCTGTTTTCTTCTTGAGATCGGCATTATTTAAAGCATTGTTAGCATTAATAAGCATTAAATCCGTCAGTTCCTGTGGCTTTTCCAGCCCTCCGGAGGTGTGAGAGTCTATCCAGGTGGGGCCCCAAGCACCAGGCCTTGCCCTGGGTCCTGGGGTGCTGGGCTATGGGGCCTCAGGTCTGCGGGCCCTGGGTCTCTACCAAGGGTGTTTAGATAGGTGTGAACGCAGCTTAGGGCTGGCCGGGGATGCCAACTGTCACTGCTCTCAGGTTTCTGCTTTAATGAAATGATCCCGTGGGGGATGTGGGAGGCTGCTTACCCATAAGCTCAGCAGATGTGGATTGGTGGTGGCGATGGGGGAGTGGGAGTGGTGGGAATGGTGGGAGGGGTGGGCTGCGGGTTAATTGGAAGATCATGGGGAAAAAAAGAAAATGACAAAATTGTCTATTGTTCATTTTACATTGTTCATTTTTGTGCCTGTGCCTCTGTGTGTGCATGTGTGTGTAAGGACAGTTCTTTTTTCCATGATGATAGTATAGATATGCTTCTTTTTATGGATTTCATTCTCAATTATTTTCTGCTGTTTTTTCATTCCTGCTATCTCTTTCTCTGTTTCTGTATATAACATTTGTATATAAAGTTTCACACATCATCAAGCATGTGTATATGTGCACATTTATGTGTGTGCGTGTCTGTTTGTGTAATAAGCTTTCCTTCTGGTCTGGACATGCAAGTGATTCACTCTTGCCTCTCCATAGTGATAGGTTAATCATCTGTTCATGAACTACACTTCCATAACCAAACCTCTGCAGATTTCTGCGATTTCATCAATACCAGACACAAGTCAGTCAAAGTTCAAATCAAAGTCATGACACCAGCTCCCCTCTCTCTTTTACACGCTCTAGCAAGCTTGGAGATTGTTGATACATTTAATTGTCATATTCACCTTTACTTTACCCACTGGAGGTTAGGTTCCATTCTCCAAGAAAGACCAAGATAGCATCTTTGGAAGTTTCACAGACTCAAAACCATGTTCCTTCATATCCGCCAACTGTACAAGAGCAGCACATGCTTATGCACTGACACCGCTGATAAAGGCGTACTCACGTCACACCTGACGTAAGATGGTGAGCGCAGTGGCGGATCCCAGGGATATTACGTTATCCTTAATGAAAACCATCTCCCAACCAAACCCCAGCCGTCCCCTTTGTCGGGACTCTGCAAGGAAAAAGCTCTCCCGTGAGGGTGATATCATTTCTGCACGCCTGAAACCCTTCATCTGGACACCAGCAGGGTGGAGTGGGCCTGCCGAGGTGAGAGGTGAGGGCGGCCATAACAGCAACAAGCAGATGGTGTCAGCAAACTCCTTGTGCCAAGTGTTCCTAGACAGCCCTGTGGTCAAAGACCTGTTTCTTCACTCCTCTTGGAAGCCTGATTTGTTGGACGACACAAGTTGTTTAATGTCCAAAAACTTGTCACCGGACCGCTGAAGGCTGGGCGACGCTTGTCTTCTTTAACGGCTTGAGGTCATCCCGTGCACACATATGAGTTCAATTTGTGATGTCACAAATAGATTGAAGAGTTTTTTCCTTGCACTTCTGAAGTTTAAGGTTAAGGGGGTTGATGAAGTCGAGGAGGTTAATGAGGACATAAGAATGTCCTCATAAGGCCAGAGTTGTAAAACGTGTGTATTAAACAACATGTGCTTTATGATATAGGTGTGCTTTTATTTGGATGCTGTAACATCATCTGCTGGTTTCTGACCAGACTCAACATAAACCCAACCTATGCAACTTATATTCTTATACATCTATGCTTATACAACTTATCACTTGATCTTCATTTGATTCCTCAAGATTTGTTTCATCACTCCTAATACTACAGTAATGTGGGAAATTACCAGTTGGTAATTTTGGTCATTTTAGTGCACAGGAATGATTTTTATTGACAAAATGCAGTCATGATTAAAACAAACTTACACTGTTTTGTTTTTTACTTTAGCTATTTTCTATATTTCTGGGCTGTAACAGCTGTTATATAGTTCTACTATAAGCAAAATATTGTTATGTTATAAGCTGCAAAGCAGACAAGCTTCCCCACACGCTAGCCAGAAAGGTGCTAATGTAATTCCACATCTATTCATGTATCTGGATTTCTTTTGGACAAAGAATGTAAATGTACAACCGATCAAAAGATCTTCTCTGAAACAGGCTTCTGGATCTGTGTTTGGAAAGCGGACTATCAACAATTTTACTCAGAAGGAAAGAATTCTGATTGCACCATCAAAATATCCTCAATTGAGAATCCTATTCAAGGTTGGCGGCATTTCAAACTCTTTAAATGATTTTTGGAAGTAGAACCATGGGTCAGTTTAAAGTGATCATGTCTTTGGTTGGCAAGGTCTTGTGTGCTTTTAGTTTGAAAACAGTATGGGGTCAAAATAGACTCCAGTTATTTTCTTCGTTCTTCGTACTTCCTTCCCTGCTGTTGACCCATATAGAACTGTGGTGAGTTTTGTGTGATCACCCTTGATAATCTTTATTTATAGTTTAGTTTTTAGTTATTTTCTGTAGTACTTAATTTCACTTAATCTACCACTGATCCAGCTGATGAGTTAATTTAGTGGTAAAATAAGGCTAAATAAAATGTCTGTGTGAGCATGGACATGTTTGCGTGAATGTGTGTGTGTGTGTGTGTGTGTGTGTGTGTGTGCATGTGTGCCAGTTTGCAAGTGTGTTTGTGTGTGAATGTGCGTATGCCAGTTTGTGTGTGTGTGTGTGTGTGTGCGTTTGTGTGTGCATGTGCATGTGCATGTGTTTGTGTGGGTGTGGGTGTGTGTGTGTGTGTAAACAGCATGGCATCCGTAAGATGCCAGTCCCCTCCCCCAGGGGGGTGAGGGATGGGTGAGGGGGGTGAGGGGAGGGTTGGTGGGAGACACATTTAGGCAGTGAGAGAGAAAAAGATTTGGAAAACCCCAGAATCCTGGCAGAAGTATCTGGGTTAACACCCCTGCTGACTAGTGCTGGAAACAAACAAACACACCCACACACACGCACAAATAAACACACACACACACAGGCACAAACAGACAAACACACACACAAACACACACACATGCACACACACACACAGGGGTAAGTGGGAAAACTTGACTAAACACCCCCTCCCCCTCCTACCCGTGGTGAAGAGGTAAACAGGAGATGTTTTCAGGACAATTAAAAACTTAAACAACACTAATTTGAATAGTTTCCCCCACACACAGTTAACGTTACAGTTATACCTACCTCTATATTTTCCTTCTATTGGTTTTATTATTTTTTGCTTGTTTTGGCCTCCTCTTGTCATCGCTCCTAAACTCCTTTAGTCTGTTCGCAATCCTTCCTTTCCCTATTCTTAATCACATGTCTCCGACAATTGAAAGTAACCTGTTCCTAAAATATTTCCCCAACCACTGCCAACACAGCAAGAGCCTACAGAAAACCATTAAAGCAGAAAATGACATCATCCTCATCCTCATCCTTCTACTTTTACAGGGTTACTGGCTACTCATTTTCTATCCTAGCATTGGCACGTTTTGGACAATAAAAGTCAGCTGGGATTAGACTCATGTCTCATTGAAACACTGCGGTCACTGTGCTAAGCATCCTGCTAGCTGCCCCACTTAGTTGTGACTCAATATTGCCTCATTAAGGTCATCACTGTTTGGCCGGGGTTCAAGCAGCCAAGGCAACAGGACCCTGTATGTCTTAGACTGTCGCAGTCTTCTGCACTTATAAAGTTAGAACTTCAGCATCCCTAGCTGTAAACTTTTTATGCCCAACTTCCTAGATTCCAATTGAATAAATGTTTTGAATCCATTATTTTATTGATTTAGGCATACCAGAAACAATACAATGAGCTACCTCGGCTAAAATATCTTTGTGCTTTGTGAAAAAAGGAAGAAGAAAAAATCGAAACTTGGCCTTACAGTTGCCAATCTTGGATGGCAGTATCCAATCAACAGCCAGCATTTGCCGTGGTGACCATAAAACACCTTGGCGGGTTCCCGTAGTCATTTTTTTCTTGCAGCGATGAAAGGTCTCATGAAAGAGCATGTGACACGGGAAATACATGTGACACACACACAAACACACACACACACACACACACACACACACACAAACACAGCGGGCACAACAAACATGTGTTGGCATTGGAGGGGGGGGGGGAGTAAAAGGTTATCAGGCCATGTACATGTAAAGACAGTAGTGGAGTAAAGGAGAGATGGAGAAGGTATAGAGCATAGGTTGTTTGTCCTTTTAAATGTTTTTAAAATTGTATTCTTGCCCATGTGAAACACATGGGCAGGAATTTACCTTGCCTTGGCTAGGTCGGAACAGAGGAAAGGAACAGAGGCGACGAAGAGATAACCCAGAAGGAGAGAGGAAGTGATTAACAGAGAAAGAGCAGTGGAGGACCAGGGGTGCTACTGAGGTGCAGACAGAAGGAGGGGAGGAGAGGTGAAGAAAGAGAATGATAGATGAAGTGGGGCATGGGGAACAGGGGAAAGAGAAAGTGAGACGCAATATAAGTGTGGAAATCCATCCATTTCCTCTCTGAGGATCACCGCAGTGGGCCTTTGGAAGCCCTGCACCCGCACCAAACACCACCTACCATACTACCTCTCTTTCTCTCTTTACCGGTGGCCTGCTAGGCTGCCCAGCAGAGTCAACACACACCGCCCCCCTGTCTACCGCTGGATCACTGCCCAGCTGGAGGATGGTCAGGATAGTCTCGTCGTTAAGGGTGTTTGAATCCCCAGCCAGAAGGTTGTGGGTTCGAACCACCAATGTCCACAATCTACCTGTGGGCCTCCTTGAGCACCTCATTAATTAACCGCATGTAACTGAAACTCACTGTAAGTTAAAACTTTGGATAAAACCATCTGTAATATGAATAAATACAAATAGGGAAATAGCATGGTATCTTTTTTGAGACGATTTAATCTACCCTACCTAAGTATACCCTACAGGAAGGCCCCCAGCATTGGGGTTCAAACCAACAACCTTTCGGCTGCAAGTCAGACACCCTTAACCTCTACTAGACCTTCCAATCCTGCCCCAGAAGAAACACATTGCACAAGTTCTCGCCGAGAACTGTTGTAGACCGGTTCTAGTGTTCTGCCTAGTGTCAGTATACAAGAAGTCATACAAGTTGTTTGCTAAAAAGGCAAGGCAAGGCAGGTTTATTTATACACCATGCAAACACATGGCCATGCACCGTGCTTTGCAAAGGCAGAAACCAATTTAAAAACATTTAAAGGACAGTCATTAAAAGTCAATGAATGACAGGAGGGCTGGAGGGACAGTGTCCTGGTGAGGCTCGCAGCGTGGGCCGTCGGCCAGGATCCACAGCATCTGGTTCCCATCCGACTCTTCAGGGTTTAGGGTGAACCACCCCGGGGTTCCAGGTGCAAGGGAGCTGCTTCCAGGGACCGTAACACTGGATAGAGGAAGCAGAGGAGGGGGAGGATGGGCGGGGAGGGGAGAAGGAGGATGGGAGGAGGAGAAGGAGGGGAGGGAGGAGGGAATTGGAGGGGGAATGAGGGGAGGAAGGAGTGAGGAGAGGTGAAGAGAGGATGGGAGAGAGGATAAGAGGATAGGGCAGAGGAGATAAATGGGGAGAGAGGAGAGGTTAGGAGAGGAAGGGAATGAGAGGTGTGGGAAAAGATGGCAGAAGGACCGGAATGGAGAGGTGCAAAGGTGAAGGGAGGCTACATAATAACAAAGAAGGAAGAAGAGGAAGAGATAGAGAGATGTTGAGAGAAGAGAAAGAGGGAGCGAATGAGAAAGAGTTTTGTCCATGCTAAGAAACAGGGTGGATCAAGCTTTCCAGAAATGAAGCCAGAAGTCCATTCAAGTTCCCCAACTATAGAGCAACAGTTGCCATGCTTGGTAATTTTCTTAAAGTGCAAACAGCAGTTAAAAAAATCCTGTGCAATCTAGCAATTAAAAAATACACAAAAACAAATGGATGCAAAATTCATAGTATCCATGCACTTGGAGCAATATGTGTTGTATTTAAGTTAACATCTAGGCTTACATGTTAACGTTAGCCTAAACAGCTATTGGCTATTGGTCTGCATGATAACCATATTTATAAATCCTTATCATTGTTTTGTTTAAATTGAAGCCAGATTTAGGACTATTCTGATCACAGATGAGAAGATTATAAGAAGATTGTTACGGCAGACCTATTTTTGCACTAGGTTCCCTCTCCTGACTATCTCTGACATCTAGTGGAATCAACCAGAAATTACATATCTGATCATTTTAGTGCACTATTACTATGGTGCTAGGTCGGGTGTATAATTGCAAAAATGATTATTAGTAATAGAATAGTATTATTCTTCTAATCATCATTATCCAAAACCAAGGCTACAGTACAGCAAATAGGCCTATTATTATTTGCATTGTCCACTATTTGTATACTTTAGAATCTAAAGTATACAAATTCATTAATTTGTATTAATTATCAAAAAAAAATTGGCTTAAGTTGGCTTTGGCTATTCCTATTATATTAATATTATTATTATTATTTCATTAAGTAAGTTACACTCTAGAATAACTCAGCTAATCACCAAACAATAAACATAGATGTACATTGTAGCACAATCTGACGCTTTGGATTTGAAAGCGCCAATAACCCATATTAACCAGAGCCCTTTAGATAGATCCTAAAGTGGCTCTGATGTTAACCAGAATTCCATTGTATTTTCCCACATTGTCGCTTTTGCTGTGAACTTTGATTTTGAAAACGCCAGAACCGTGATAGCCGGAAGTCTCTTTTATTCTCTGCAGTGTTGTTGTCTTGCCTCCACAGCGTTGTGTGGACGGAGTGAAGTCGGAATAGTTTTACTGACATTTAAATAGCGCCTGGGAGCTTTATCTGCTACCATGTATGATCCAGATGAGGGTAAGGACGTGTTATTTTGAGTGAGTCGTAAACGATGATATTATAGTGAGTTATATTGTATGGAGCTCACCTTAGCATTCATTCATACCAGAGCCAGGCTAATGTAACTAGCCGGCTAAGGTAGCCGAAGCTAATGGCGCGCTACTTTGACGTTCTTGGGTTTTGCTCCAATGCTAGCTGTATAGCTGGTATATAAAGTTGTGTAGGATTCTGATTCCTTTATTTGTCCCGTTGGGAAACTATGTGTAAATAAATATCTATTCAAATACAATGTGCATACAGAAATGCGCATGTATACACACAAATGTACATAGAAAATGTGCATACATCAAATATACATAAATATAAGTAACGTCACATCATTTTGGGTGAGTTCGAAGAGAATTGTCACATTCCAACTCATGTTCATAGTAAGTATACCGGTATTAAACATAGTAAAATGAAGAAACGAAAAAACCCAGCTTTCATTTTTGATTGTGAACAGTAATTAATTTCCCCTTAGCTGAATCATATCTCTAATTCCAGAGACCCAGTATGACGAAGATGAAGATGAAATCACCTCAGATTTGTGGCAGGAAGCCTGCTGGATTGTTATCAGGTATTTAACCTTTCAGATATATAATTCTGTTGTCATAAGTAAGATTATGAAAATCGAATTGTATGTTCATGCATTAGCCTTTTAGTTAGAATAGAGTTCTGGCTTGAAAAAAAATCTTTGAAGGAGTGTATTGCATGTGTTGTATTCAATTAATATATTCTACTGTCAGCAATACTTCTTGGCATACAGTGTGTTGTCAGATGTGAATGCTCAACCAAACACTTTTATTCAGTACAAATTACAGAACTAGTTAGTACAAAAAAAAACTGAACAAATGGCTTCTTCTAGCTCGTACTTTGACGAGAAGGGTCTGGTGCGACAGCAGCTGGACTCTTTCGATGAGTTCATCCAGATGTCCGTCCAGAGGATCGTGGAGGACGCCCCGCCCATCGACCTGCAGGCTGAGGCCCAGCACACCTCAGGGGAGGTGGAGGATCCGGTGAGAACCACAGCTAATGATAATAATCATCATCATTAATAATAATAACACATTGCACAGTTGGTCTCACTCTCCAAGTTCCCTGGTCACAACATACAGATTTAGTCAAAGGATAGGAAACGAGAATGCCATTAAATTCCATCTTTACAAGTTTTCCATGACATTAAAATGGACTGAAGTTGCCTTTTAATTGCTGTTGTGTTTCTTATATCGGCGAGGCTGGGAATTATGGGTATGGGGTCCTGGGTAGTTGAGTGTTAGGGTGCTTGTCTCCCAGCTGAAAGGTTCTGGGTTTGAGTCCCAATGTCCACAGTCTACCTGTAGGCATCCCTGAGAAAGATTGCTAACCTCTACCTGCTCCTGGATGATGTGCATCTAAAAGAAACATCATTACGTCATCAAATGTCATTTGCATTGGTTTAAAGTGTCTGCTTAATGGCTAGATAGTAGTAATGGTAGGTTTGGCAGCTTGAATCAATAATCTCATGCCCCCGTGTTTGTTGTCTTGTTTACCCAGCCACGCTACTTGCTGAAGTTTGAGCAGATCTACCTGTCCAAGCCCACCCACTGGGAGAGAGACGGCGCCCCTTCTCCCATGATGCCCAACGAAGCTCGCCTTCGCAACCTCACGTACGTTCTCCTCTATTCAGACCCGGGATTGGTCCTCACATACTGGATGGGTTTTCCCTGCTTCTTCAGTCTATTACCACTATTCACAATTGACCAAACACTATAACCCATAGCAACTTGTAGTGAATTTAAATTCAGATCATTCAGGAGAAAGTAGTGAGTAGACATCTTGGCCCCTGGCCTCCACAGGTGATCCAATCATTCATGTCAGAAAGAAAACCCTTCTGATTCTATTCCAGGAGTCCTTTTTGTGTGTGTGTTTGTGTTTAACATGTCTTGTCTCCTCCCGTGTGGCTTCCAGGTACTCCGCCCCTCTCTACGTGGACATCACCAAAACCATCATCAAGGAGGGCGAGGATCAGCTGCTGACCCAGCACCAGAAGACCTTCATCGGTAAAATCCCCATCATGCTCCGCTCCACCTACTGCCTGCTCAGCGGCCTGACGGATCGTGATCTGTGTGAGCTCAACGAGTGTCCTCTGGACCCCGGGGGCTACTTCATCATCAACGGCTCCGAGAAGGTAACGGATTTATAGAGTACTATCATAGTAACACTGCTGTGCTGACTTCTGAGCCAAAGTTGATTCAAGTTGATTTTTCTCAAAGGGATTTGGGGGTCAGGTCTGGTGGTTGATGTGCGCTATGAGGAATGTTGCTCTTCAATGAACAAGCTTATCTTTTAAGATAAGCCTTTATTATCCCCTGACTGGGAATTAAACAGATCTTTGGCCACAGTTAATTGTTTTAATGGGATGTGGATTTTCTTTATATTGTCGTTAATGGTTTTGATATCCGTTGTGTGTGTGCATATATAATACACATTATACATGAATACATTCTTCTCAGGTCCTGATTGCCCAGGAGAAGATGGCCACCAACACAGTGTATGTGTTCGCCAAGAAGGACTCCAAGTATGCCTACACAGGGGAGTGTCGCTCCTGCCTGGAGAACTCCTCCCGCCCCACCAGTTCCATCTGGGTCAGCATGATGGCCAGGGGAGGCCAGGTGAGTACACACCCACAGCTACCTGTAAACTCTCCCCTGGATTTACTGTGTATCACGTGTAGTGTGGTGGTGGGTAACCTGTAAACTCTTACCTGGATGTACTGTATATCACCTGTAGTGTGGTGGTGGGTAACCTGTAAACTCTCACCTGGGTGTACTGTATATCACCTGTAGTGTGGTGGTGGGTTACTGTTACTCTCACCTGGAAAAACTGAATCTCACCTGTAGTGTGGTTGTGGGTTACCTGTAAACTCTTACCTGTAGTGTAGTTGTGTGGATTTGGATTTAGTTACTCAGAATTCCAATTAGCTGGCACAATTTCGCCCTTCCGAAACTTCCTTCCTTGTCCATTAAAATGTTGCTAATTAAGAAATGGTAATTTCGTTGGCATCCATGTTGTGATTTGGTTGTCCACATTGGGCTCAAACCCAGAAACTTTTCACTTCTAACACTAACACTTCCCCCCGCCCCCTGTCCTGTTTTCAGGGAGTAAAGAAGAGCGCCATCGGCCAGAGGATCGTGTCCACGCTGCCATACATCCGGCAGGAAGTGCCCATCATCATCGTGTTCCGAGCGCTGGGGTTCGTGTCCGACAGAGACATCCTGGAGCACATCATCTACGACTTTGACGACCCCGAGATGATGGAGATGGTAAACGCCGTGGACCTCCCGCCTCTTACATGGGCTCCGTTTGGCCGGGCGGGTCAGTGTGTGTATAACGTGTATATATCGTTCACGGTGTCCTTCAGGTGAAACCCTCCCTGGACGAGGCCTTCGTGATCCAGGAGCAGAACGTGGCGCTCAACTTCATCGGCTCCAGAGGCGCCAAGCCGGGCGTCACCAAGGAGAGGAGGATCAAGTACGCCAAGGAGGTGCTGCAGAAGGAGGTGCTGCCCCACGTGGGAGTGAGCGACTTCTGTGAGACCAAGAAGGCGTACTTCCTGGGGTAGGAGAATGGGGCCTCCGTGGGGTCCACCATCAGTCCTACTGAATGTCATGCCTGAATGGGAAACTAGGGCAGCATAGCACAAAGTACAGAACAGTTATATGAATTTTAAAAAATGAAGAACGATTTTTAGATAAGAATAAAAACTAAAATAATGTACATAAAATAAAATATATATACACACAATGTAGGACTATATAGAGATGTAAATGCAAAAAGTAAATGTAGACATTGTATACAGTTGAGGTACATTGATATTATTGATACTATACATTATGACAGTTACACATAAAGTTATGCTATGGTCTTCTGAAGCCTATGCTTTTACACAGGGTCAAAGATAATACTTAAACTGGCATCGAGTGAAAGTACAACACATGACCTCCCTGTGATGGATGAAATAATTGTTACCCGTGCTTTATGTTCATCTTTTCTTCTTTCAGGTACATGGTTCACAGACTACTCTTGGCCGCCCTTGGGAGAAGAGAGCTGGATGACAGGGATCACTATGGCAACAAGAGGCTGGACCTGGCCGGACCGCTATTGGCTTTCCTCTTCAGAGGGTGGGGCTTGACACAATCTATTTTGTTTTCAATGTCCTGATTGGATCTCACATTTATATACCATTATGATAATTTGATTTATGGGTTCGCTGCCATGGCTGATGACCTACAAAGTGGGCTGGTTTACAGAAAGCATCTTCTTAATTTGAGTCCCAGAGGCTAATGCTTTACGTATGAACTATATCTACGGATCTCCTCAGTGTCGACACACATGTGAACCTCCTCCTCCTCTTGTCTCCAGGATGTTCAAGAACCTGCTGAAGGAGATCCGCATCTACGCCCAGAAGTTCATTGACCGCGGGAAGGACTTCAATCTGGAGCTGGCCATCAAGACACGCATCATCTCCGACGGCCTCAAGTACTCTCTGGCCACAGGCAACTGGGGTGACGTGAAGAAGGCCCATCAGGCCAGGGCCGGAGTGTCCCAAGTGAGACACCTTGCCTCCCTTTCCTACTATTGAGTCATTTAGCAGATGCTTTTATCCACACTGAATTGCAGTAGAGTCAGATACATGTCATTAAGGAGCAGGTAGGGCATAGGCCTCTTGCGCAAGGATTCCTACAGGCAGGATACATGGTAAATGGACTTCATTTGTGTAGCACTTTTCTAACCAGTGGCCATTCAAAGGATACATGGTAAATGGACTTCATTTGTGTAGCACTTTTCTAACCAGTGGCCACTCAAAGCCCTTTACAATTATTGCTTAACATTGACCCATTCATACACACATTCACACTCCGACGGCGGTGTCAACCATACAAGGCGACAGCCAGCTCGTCGGGAGCAGTTAAGGTTAGGTGTCTTGCTCGGGGACACCTCAACACTCGGCTAGGAGGAGCCGGGGATCGAACTACCATTCTTCCGGTTACAAGTCAAGCCGCTCTACCTCCTGAGCCACTGCCGCCCCAGGATGCAGACATTAGGGATCGAACCCAGGACCTTTTTTTTTTTTTAGGCTGGGAGCCAATACACTATCCTGAAACCTAACGAACGGGGCCCACTAAGGAACCAGTACGGGTTAGACAACCTGCTTCTGTTTCTCCCTCAGGTGTTGAACCGGTTGACCTTTGCCTCCACGCTGTCTCACCTGCGCCGCCTCAACTCGCCCATCGGCAGGGACGGCAAGCTGGCCAAGCCCCGTCAGCTGCACAACACCCTGTGGGGCATGATCTGTCCCGCCGAGACCCCGGAGGTACGGTGCTCAGGATGCACGTCATATGACCAGCATGAGGTGGACTCGTATAACCAAACATGGCTCAAATTCTATTGACTATTCAGTATTTAGTCACTCTGCAGAGACATTTATCCAAAACGACGGTAGCGTAGAATGGTAGAGGCACGTAATTTATGAGCAGACGGCATCGGGATGGGCAGTTTGCTCTAGAATACATAAAGGTAGGCCGCTTAAACCTTTGGCTGTTTATCAAACACCTTGACTATGCTGCCCCCATCAAGGCACACAATCAATACTGGAGCACCTACAGAAATCCAAAGATCCCAAGTGCGGAGTAGCTAGGTGAGCCGAAACACAGGGCTGTGTTTCATCAAAGATTAAAGAAGTAGTATGCAGAATAACAAAATAGCAGGATGTCTTGCTTGTTGTTAATGCACATTTCCCTCTCTGTTCCCCTCCCCGTCCCCCCATGGTGCAGGGTCACGCTGTAGGTCTGGTGAAGAACCTGGCCCTCATGGCCTACATTTCTGTGGGCTCCCAGCCCTCTCCCATCCTGGAGTTCTTGGAGGAGTGGAGCATGGAGAACTTGGAGGAAATCTCTCCGGCTGCCATTGCAGAGTTAGTCACACACACACACACACACACACACACACACACACACACACACACACACACACACACACACACACACACACA
>JAOPJO010000002.1:19267544-19272544 GCA_027123675.1 Molva macrophthalma
CCCCCCCCCCCGCCCCCCCCCCCCCCCCCCCCCCCCCCCCCCCCCCCCCCCCCCCCGCTGTTTGTATTGTGTGTGTGTGTGTCCATATCAGCGCCTAACCATAACAGAATAGGTACTTCACTACAGGCCTCAGTCACTCACGCACAAGATTTCGGGGGGGAGAATTTGATAATTGGCCGCTGGTGAACACGTACACTGAAAAGATCAATTTCTTTCGCTACAAATGTTAAGTCCTGCACAATTTCTTCCTCATCAACAGCTGATGATGTTGAAAACAAATATGCTGTTGACAGTCCAGTGTCTCCCAGTCACTTTACTGGTCGGTAGTTGAACCATGCGTTTTCATGCAATAATGAACAAAGACCTCCAGGGCTAATCTTATTAGTGTATGTATCTAGTTGCTTTCCAGAGGAGAAGAGGCCGTCCATCCCCACTGCTTATTATGAGGGGCGCAGGGGAGGGGAATTTTGAATGTGACTCATTGGTGTGAACGCGATGACCGATGGCGTGTCTCCGGCGGGCAGGTGGGCGGGATGTTTGACACGGTGCAGCGGAGCACGCAGCAGACCACCGAGTGGGCAGTGCTTCTCCTGGACATCATCAGCAGCGGCACGGTGGACATGCAGTCCAACAAGTGAGTCAAGTCTATGCGGGAGATCCCGTCGAATAGTGGAATAGTAATGACAATAATCCCCCTGCCGTGGGTGGGGTATTTCACAGCTATAACTGGAGGAAAAATATATTGATGTCGAGTAGGGTTTTTTAGGAAATGTGTTGATCACTAGACAAAGGTATTTGTATATATTCTCACAATATGTGGCTTTCATTTAATTTGTTTAATTGATGTGTTTCTGATACAAAGCTGTGTCCGAGTCGAGTGAGTCCCTGGATTGCTGATACTACTATTACTATTTAAGTTTAGTGCACAGTCAATTTCATCCAACGTGTCTTGAGGTGCGTTTTAAAACGCATGTCGTTCATGAGCAGGTAGGGGTCAGGCTCAAAGCTCCAGGATGCCCAAGGTCGTCTGTGGACCAGTCCCAACACCCTGAACACCGCTGGACTATCCTGCCTACTCCTACCACTGAAACGGTTACTGACTCATGATGTGTGTCTTGTCGCAGTGAGCTGTTCACCACGGTCCTGGACATGCTCAGTGTGCTCATCAACGGCACGCTGGCGGCGGACATGTCCAGCATCTCCCAGGGCAGCATGGAGGAGAACAAGAGGGCCTACATGAACCTGGTGAAGAAGCTCCGGGTGAGCGAGAGAAGGGCCCCCCGTGTAGGCCCAGCAGGGCTTCGCACTCTGCCCCGTTCTGCTCACTATGTGGTGCCACTAAAGATACGGAGCTGTGCAGACGGCAAAAGTAGCGACCCGCACCCGCTTCCAAATACAATTTTTAAGAGGTTTTTTTAATAAATCGAGAAAAGAAAAAGTATTATTCATTTTTTTTTCTTCTATTTTTTTACTTCTCTGTGATGAACAAAACGCTGATCCATTCACTAGTGCACGCACGTCTTTGTGTTTACTTTTGACTTTACAATGAGGACTCGGCTTTTTGGTCGTCTCTATATATAGAGATAATTGAATCATTCCAAATGTTCCAAATGCTGGCCACTGAGTCACAGTTTCCACAAGTTGACAATCGTTAACTTGCACAATGGAAAAGCCCTATCCACTTAAGAAATCCAACCAGAATAGCACTGTGAGTGAGTTGAACTCCAGGCAAATACTGAAAACTTATTTTCCTGGAAAATATTACAGCTTCAACTGAACCTATTAGCTTAAATATGCCAGTCGGACCCGGTTCTTGCTATTTTTAACACCGCCTTCTTCCCCCTCACCTCTCCTTGCCACACCGCCCTGCGGTAACGCAGAAAGAGCTGGGCGACAGGCAGTCCGAGAGTTTGGAGAAGGTTCGCCAGCTGCTGCCTCTCCCCAAGCAGACCCGAGACGTCATCACCTGCGAGCCCCAGGGCTCGCTCATAGACACCAAGGGCAACAAGATCGCCGGCTTCGAGAAGGAGGTAGGACCCTTCCTCAGAGCGCTCGACAAGGGATGTATCGGATTCTGTGCTTTTCAGAGCACACTACGCGCTACCCAGTGTGTTGCCGTGACCGAAACCTCTGTCGATGGATGAATGTTTTTTTCAAAAAGCCATACACACGCAAGGTTTTATTTTAAATACATTTGCGGTGCTGTAGGTACGATTTAAGAGGTATTGTTTGGAATTCTGTGTGAGAATGTGTTTTCGAGTGTACAGCGCCTGCCAATTGGCGCCGTAGGAGCAGATTTCCTGTCTTTGTCAAATTGTCTTTTGTGGAGGGCTGTTCACATGTTCTAAGTAAATACATTTTCTACTTTCTGTATCTCGCCCCTGACCCCATATTGCAAAAGAATGTCTAAAACTATAACTGAAGCCAGTAAAAAACTACACTAAAACTCAGCATGGCCAAAACATGTTTACTAAACTAAACCCGCAAACCCGCTTTGAAAACTAATTAAAACTAAATTGGAATGGAAATGAAAAGTCAAAATGAAATAAAAAAAAGTGAACTAATGAAAAGCCCAGACCATTAAAACGTCGGTACATACGGCATCTTTCTAAAGGGGTGATATTATGCCAGCAGGTGTTGAGTGTGATGAGCCATTACAAGCCGTTTGAAAATCTGCCTTTTCCTGTGTTTAAGTGACATCACAAGTGGGCGTGTCCACCTAGATGTACAATGGATAGACGAGCAACATTTGCTACAGTCCACTGGGGAGGCTGGTAGACCGACCCATCCGCCGTACATCTAGGTGGACACGCCCACTTGTGATGTCACTAAAGCACAGGGAAGGGCCGATTTTTCAAACGGCTTGTAACGTCTAATCACACTCAACACCTGCTGGCATAAAATCACCCCTTTTTAACCCACGATCCCCCCCCCCCCCACTCCAGGGCCTCCAAGTGTCCACCAAGCAGAAGATCTCGCCGTGGGACGTGTTCGAGGGCCTGAAGCACTCGGCGCCGCTCTCCTGGGGCTGGTTCGGCACGGTGCGCGTGGACCGCAAGGTCTCCCGGCTGGAGGAGCAGCAGCGCTTCCTGCTCTACCACAGCCACCTGAAGCCCAAGCCGCGCAGCTACTACCTGGAGCCCCTGCCGCTGCCCCCCGAGGAGGAAGAGCCGCCCACGCCCGTCTCCCAGGAGCCCGAGAAGAAGATGGCGGAGGCGGCCAAGCCGGAGAAGAACGTGGCCAGCACGCCGTCCGACTCCAGCAAGAAGAAGACCAACAAGAAGAAGAAGACGCCGGTCACTAAGACCGAGGTGGGTGGGAGATGCAGCTGAGCCGTTACAGAACCAGTACACTTTTGTTATTTTTTACATGGGTCCCGTTTTTTTACGTTTGGCTCCTGGGACGCGTTTTTTTTTTTTTTTAGGGGGACTAATCCTGGGATGGGGAATGGTTGACTGTATTTGGTCATTTAACGGATGCTTTATAAGTAAAGATAACACTTTGTTAATCCTCGAAGGGAAATTCTGGTGTTAAATGCGGCGAAAGACCACTGCAAAACGAAGCAAATCAAGTGGAGAAGTATACAAGCAAAGAGTGGGAACTGTACTGACCAATACATATAAATACACCTATTCAAAGCATCTCGCAGCTCATGTTTTTGAGGTTAATCTTGCTCAAGGATGCCCGCAGGCACCCTGTGGACATTAGGTTTTGAAACCTGAACCTTTGCAGATGGGAGTCAAACACTGTCCTTGCGAATGTCCTACTTTATTTTGTGCCTTTGTTTGTCTTCGTCAAGGATTTTCACGTGTGGTTTTTGTTTTGTTGCCTCCCCGATTTAGGACTTTGTGAGCCGCACGCCCAGCGGGGTTCCCTACGGGCCGGGCATGCAGCCTGACCTGATGATGGGCCAACAGAACCCGTACGCGAGGATGGGCTACGGCCCTCAGCCCATAGGCCTCTACACCCAGAACCAGCCTCTCCCGCCAGGTCAGTTGCTAACAGCGTACACGCGCCGTAATGAGCAGCTCAGCGTCACTAGCTTGTGACCTGGGACTAATTTAACCGTCACGAAATCCAACTGTCACTGTCAAGTGATTGTGAATCTTCTGGGATATATGTTTTACATATGGATTTTACTCGTTTTTGATTCATTTAGCTCGTCACTGTCAAGTGATTGTGAATCTTCTGGGATATATGTTTTACATGTGGATTTTACTCGTTTTTGATTCATTTAGCTCTAATTCTTATGAAAGTAAGCCATGAGAAAAGAACGTGAAAGCTTACCTAACAATAAAACACCCTGTGATTGACTCATTCATTAAAAGTTACTATATTTTAAATATATTATTTATTTTCCCAGGAGGTCCTGGGTTGGAGTCGCCGTACCGACCGGCCCGGAACACCCAGATGAACAAAATGATGCCCACGAGGCCCAACTACCCGGGCATGATGCCCAGCATGCAGGGCAGCATGATGATGGGCCTGGACAAGCAGTACCCCATGGGCTACAAGCCCCAGCCCACCATGCCCCAGGGCCAGATCCTGCGACAGCAGCTACAGGTCAGACTGGTGAGTCGGTCTGCACTGTGTAGACTTGACCAAAAGGGGGAGCTGTCGAGCTGGATAAAATGATGTTGTGATTAGATGACGCTGAGATTCAGGTGGTCTACAAGAGAATACAATAGCACAAATAAGAGTAAAAAAATAACATTTGGAATAACCACAATGTACACAATAAAGCGATTGGAATAAATAAACAAATTCCAAAAATATATACTTACATGATCATAAGATGTGCATAAAGATGCCAATGCGCTCATTACAGAACTCTTTGTAGACGCTTTGAGATGTAAAGTGTGGATGTGGCGTCGGGGCGAGGCCTCTTTTTTAAAACGGGGTGACATTTGTGTGGATGTAGTCCCAAGTCTCTTGCTTCCCGGGGAGGACGGGAGATGAGCAGGTGAGTGTTCACCAACGTGTCGGGTGTGCGTTGCTCC
>JAOPJO010000002.1:19275044-19289847 GCA_027123675.1 Molva macrophthalma
AGCCAAAGCTCTTTGCGTCAGGAAAGGAACGGAGGTTAGACAGAGGTATGAAGCCGTGTAGTGCCAGGCCATATTATATCCCCCCCCCCTCCCCCCTCCCCAGCATTGTTTTATTGTACAGTCATGGAATGGAAACCTTGTTGGAAACGTGACTGACGTGACGTCTCTGTCTTGTCTCTGTCCTGTCTCTGGTTCCAGTTCCCACGGCAGGGCATGCAGCAGACCCAACAACAGCAGCAGACTGCAGCCCTGGTCAGGCAGTTGCAGCAGCAACTCTCCAGTAAGTGCAGACACTCACTGTCTGCGTGTCTGTCTCTGTGTGTACACATCAGCATTTGACCTGCCGCACTTCTTGTCACAGTTCTGCCCAGCTGTGGTCTATTGTAACATATTCTGCTGTGATGCATTTTGAATTGTCTCATCTGTATAGCACTTTGTGCCATTGCTCGAAAAGTGCTTTTTAAAGTTGATTTTTATTGAAGAATGTCCTACTATCATGTTTTGTTTTTGTTTTTTCCCCCAGATACACAACCAGGCCAGAATACCAATTCATATTACTGATCGTTGTTCATCGAAGTGTGCTGCGAGCTCCCTCACCACCCCACCATATATACATATATAAATATATGCAGGAGCATCCCAACCCCACCAATCTTCATGTGTGGTGGGCCGGGCCACAGAAGTCCAGCGTGAGTCCAGCGTGGTGCGAGGTCCGTTCCAAGAGCCTTGCTTTAGGCTCATGATCGGGGAGGTGAATGCTTCAGGCGATGAAGGAAGGACTACCAAATGGACAAACCAAACCAACCCCCAAGTTTACCACTGAGTACAACCGGCAAGGAAAGGCTATCATGTTGAGTCGTGTATTTACAGAACATAGTTGCAGAAATCGGCAGAGATCTTGCTGGGAAATATTGTGTGGTGAGATAAAGGGGAAGAGTTTATGTAAAAAAAAAAAAAAGTACCAGAAATTATAAGAATAATGCAAGTTTTTTATTTTATTTCAATTTGTACAATTTTTTCAGTTTGGTGTATTTCTCATTAAAAAAAATCATGTCAATTGTGTGTGTTATATTGTATTGCCTGTCGATGAAATGCACAGTGAAATATTCTAACACTTTAGTTTCAGCCTAATCCTCAATACCATCTTAGACTCTGAATTAATTTAGCTTTTAATTCAATGTGTCAAATGAGTATATTTTTGCATAGAGACACACACTTGGGCGAAAACAACTTGCCAATTATTGTTCCCGGGGTGGGGGCGGGGGCGGCGGCGCGCTGTATAATCATGCATGTTTCAAAGTCCTCTTAGGTTTTCGCTCGTCCGTGTCCAAAGGCTCCAGGCGGCTGAAAAGCACCCCAGAATCAGACCCCAATGCCCTACCCTCGAAGGGGCAGGTCATCCCTCGGGACCTGGGCAGGAAGGAGAGGGCCCTCCAGCTCCTCTCGCCCGGGCCGACACCCAGCCTGCACAGCAGCCTATCCGCGGTCTCCGGCACGGCGGGCTGCAGGAGCGTGCCGTACGTCCTCAGGCACTCGAGGGACACGTGGAGGACGGTGTCCAGCCAGCGGCGGTCGCCCTCGTCGCCTCTGTCCAGCTTCCAGGGCGCGTGGCGTTGGACGAAGCCGTTGGTCAGCCTCACGCAGCCGCCGATGGCCTCCAGCGCCTTGTACGCGTGCATGCTCTCGTAGTGGCGCTCCACCACGGAGGGGAGGCCCCGTACCGCGTCCAGCAGGCGGTGGTCGTCCGCTGTCGCCCTGCCCCCGGCGCCGGCCGGGAACAGCTCCGGGCAGAAGGGAGGGTAACGCTGGGCCGGGTTGAGGGCGGGAGCCGTGCATCGGTTCAACAGGCCGCCCAGCGAGTCGGCCAGCTCGGCGTTGAGGACCTTGAGCACCTTGCCGTCGTTGTAATCGCAGTCCGAGTCAGGCACGCCCTGTCGCAGGAGGAAGTACCGGAGGCCGTCCGTCGTGAACCTCGGAGACTTTTCCGCGGGGTCGACCACGTTGCCCACGCTCTTGGACATCTTTTTACCCCCCACCGTCCAATGAGAGTGCACGCGGATCGTCCGTGGCGGCGGTAACCCCGCCCCCAAGAGAAAAGCCGGCCAATAGATGGCGTGGAACTTTAAAATGTCCTTCCCTATGACGTGGTTTGCGGAGTTCCACCACTGCGTGTGGGCGTCTGGATAGCCGGCAACGGTCAGGTAGTTGACCAGAGCGTCCAGCCAGACGTAGATTGTTTGGTGGGGATCACCCGGGACCGGGATGCCCCATTGGAGGCGGCTTCTCTGGCGGGATACGGAGAGGTCCGGCAGGTCCTCCTGGAGCCACTGGAGAACGTCCTGGTAGAACCGCTCCGGTTGAATGGCCCCGGGGTTCCTCTTCAGCCAGTCCAGCAGCTGGCCGCGAAACGCAGACAGACGGAACATGTGGTTGTCCTCCTTCATCCACTCCACCTGCAAAATGGGCAGACACCAGCGTGTGAATCTGGGAGAATAAAAGGCCAATGTGGCAGATACACGTTGCATTTCGCAGACACTTTTATCCAAAGCGACTTACAATAATTGCATTCAACCATGAAAATACAACCTATATATTGCAAGAATCATGAGTACATCAAATGAGCAACCTGCTTCAAGCGCTACACGTTAGATACGAGGTGGAGGACGTTTTTTTTTCTTATTTTTCATGGGCCAAGGCATGACAACTACATGATTTCTGATGTCCCATTAACGCAGCCTACGAAAGGTGGACTTCAACAATTTTTCCTGTACCTTGTGCCCACTGTCTAGTGAGATCTTGATGTCTTTTCCTGAGGAGTCCAAGGCGTCGGCCACCTGCGATGGCGTGAGGAAGCTTTCATCTTGCGTCGAGTACCAACCCTCATAGCTACCCTTGTAGATGAGCCCTTTGTTCTGCAGCACTGTCCAAAATCTCTCCACAGCACGCCGGTGTACAGGGTCGCTTGTCCTGATATAGTCTGTGTACGAGATGTTACATTGAACGAATAGATGTTTAAATCTTTCGGACACATCGGTGCAGAAGATTAGCGGATCTTTGCCTGCAGATTCGGCTGCCTGTTGGATTTTCAAGCCGTGCTCATCGGTGCCTGAAATACAGAATGACATGTTTACCTAAGTAGGGCATACACATTGTAATCATGACTCTTATTTTGGGGAACCACAAGGGATGCAACAGTCATTGCCAATAGCAGACTTGTGTCATCAATAATATGGTCAGGCAACATATTTACAAAACGATGCATGTTAAGAGATCTACCTGTAGAAAACTTTGATTTGAAGCCTTGAAGTAGTTTGTATCTGTGCAAGCAGTCTGCCGTCACGGCGGAATACAAATGTCCTAGATGCGGGGACGCGTTGACATAGAAGACGGGAGTAGTGATGAAGAAATGCTCTTCATTGCTGGAAGGGTGTGTGCTCATGTGCCTTACATCCAACCTCTGTTGACCGCTTTGAGGGAAATGCCATTGTGCAAATACACGTTTCGGCAATCTTGGTACCACACTATAGTTTCGAATAATAAAACTGCATGGATTCCTCATGTTGACACAACAGACGGTGTTCCCATAAACTCAGGTAGCGTAAATCCAGTAAGTCAGTTGAAGAACAGTTCCCAGTCTCCATTCATGTATGGATGGCGTCCCGTAAATACGCAGTTGCCAAACTGTCGTCTTTTGAGCAAAGACATTTCGTGCATGACACCTGCCAGTATCGGCTTTATGGGTCGCAAAATATAACAACTTGACTATAGCTGCATGTGAGATCTGTTTCCTTGTCAAGGTTAGATTTGTTTCCGGTTTTGTACACGCAAAGTTCGCTTGACCAATGAAATTGCTCCATCGTGTTTAACCCGCCTTCTGAATTCCTAGAATAGCAATCACCAGTCACATTGCAGAGTCTGCCTTTAACTTTTGATATTTAATAATTTGTTGTGGTTTTTTGTCGGGTTGAGTTATTTTGGCCGCATGAAGGGTACTTTGCCCCATAATATGTATCTGCATATGTCTAATGTGTATGTCGACATTGACAAGAAAACACAAAAACAAATACATAATTGCTTAAAATCCACGCGGTATTTAGGATGTATTTGTAGTTAGGGTACATGTTCTTAGAGGTTATGTTCTTTACTATTTTACAAATTACAAAGGTTCTGTTTTTTTTATAATGAGAGCTGAGGAAATCTTGTCCAATACTATAGTGCTACATTCCTGTAACCACTAATTGCAAACAGATATGGCCCTTGAAGTAATTTAATTGATCCATATGTTAGTTTATTTTGTAGCCTACGTATGCTCATTTCTGTCAATATAATTAATGATTGTTTTTAGGTTTAAACACAAGGATACTGGCTGTTTAATCCAAATGATAGAGACAAATGTTTTTGGTTTCAAGTGTCAAAATCCAGATATTTTCTAATCGTATATAAAAGCTATCTAAATCGCATCTTACATACTGTTGTTAATAATATGCTATGCTATGTAGGCTTTATCTCTTTTATTGGTTTACATCAATATGGATAGGCAACTTACTCCTACAAACGTCCTGTAAATTAAAATAAAGAAAATGCCTGAGAAGCCCTTCGAAACTGAAAAGATGTGGGGTTAGCAGACCAAGTGCGGTTCTTATTCTTGGTGTGTGCGGTTGGTTCCTGGTGTGCGGTTTTTGGAATCTCATCGCAGCTACAGCAGCCAGCCGAAAATTGTTGTTCAGCGTAATCAGGAAGTCGACAGCGCTCCGCTTACTTGAATTCTTTCAACCTTTTCGAATGGGCTGAAGGTAAGGTTCACTTTAATGTACAGTTTACTTTTTAAAATTATTAACTAAATCAGCAAACTGGTTAAATGTCTTCATGTATCGTTTCTTCTGGGATATATTTGTCAGAACAGAAGACCATCATGTGATCTAAACCCGGAGACCACAAGCCTACTTGTTGCTCCATAAGCCCATTTCGACATTATTTTGTGTCACTCTAATGGAAATAAACGTAACGTTTATTGTCGTTTGTTTTAGATGGATGTCAACCGGAAGGATTTCTACATTGGTCTGTCTTTGGCTATCGGATCGAGTGTCTTCATTGGGGCGAGCTTTATTTTGAAAAAGAAAGGCTTGCTACGATTGGCCAGCAAGGGTTCAATGCGAGCAGGTAACATCAGTGTCTTATCAGTATATACTCTATACGTTGTTTAAAATAGTGATGCTCAACTGTGAAAGGGGCCTGATTAAATAAACGACCCACTTTGTAACACAATTGTGTGTGGATTTAATTTCAAAGTTGTTGCCCACATCCAATGCTGATTCTTGCTTTCTTTCACAGGCCAGGGAGGTTATTCTTACCTTAAAGAATGGCTGTGGTGGGCAGGACTGATCTCAAGTAAGATCATTGTATGCAAACCTACCTTTTAATGAATGCGCAAATGTGTGGTAGAGGCATCTACGGAACAAGCCCCTGGCTGTAACCCCACACTGTTGCTATACATTGATGCCTTTGTATTCAAATCAGGAGCTACTCCGAGTGGGATGGGTATTCTCGTTGGTGATGTTGTGTCGCCATGCCTACATTGTGTATATCAACTTTGAAGTGAACATTGTTTTAATTGCATTTTGCACCCTTTGGAAGAAAGTATTTTACCAAAACCTTAAATTTCCTCCTTCGTTGTATCGTGCAACCACGCATAGTCATTTCTGTCCCTCACTTTCAGTGGGAGTTGGAGAAGCGGCAAACTTTGCGGCATATGCGTTTGCACCTGCTACCCTGGTAACCCCTCTCGGAGCCATGAGTGTACTTGTGAGGTAAATGTTTGACTATGGAATGGCTGTTACGCTCTACTCCGTTTTTAAACCCTCCCTCTTGTTGCCACTTGAGAACAACCGATCAAAAGCAGGAAGCAATGCCTTCAGATAAGGGGAAGCTAGATTGACAGTTATATTATGCATTCTCATCAACAATACATGCCTTAGTTGTACATCCAAAATAGACCACAGTGTCCACACTGTAGGCCTATGTATTCTGTACATTCATTTCACTAGAAGGTTGATGCACGGTCGCTGCAAAGAAACAGTTTTATTTTTTGTTTATCACTTATAGTGCTGTGCTGTCCACCCATTTCCTGAACGAGAGGTTAAACGTTCATGGAAAAATAGGATGCCTGCTGTGCATCTTTGGCTCCACAGTGATGGTTGTCCATGCGCCACAAGAGGAGGAGGTTGCCTCGCTCAGCAGCATGGCTGAGAAGCTTAAAGACCCTGGTATGGACATGACACAAGGAGAACTAAAACAATACTATATATACATTGGAATTCGGCCAAAATAACCTCCCTGTTAGATTAGAGTAGGTTTGTTTGGCTAGATTTTATATAAGAGTTCCTGAGGATTAAATCATAACAAAATGATTGCACTGGAATTGTACTATTTGAAATAACTTGCATTTATACTCCTTGTTAGGCTTTATTGTTTTTGCCACATCCGTCGTATTGGGCAGCCTGGTCCTCATATTCGCAGTGGCGCCCAAGTATGGCCAGAAGAACGTCCTGGTCTACATCCTGATTTGCTCCGTGATTGGCTCGCTCTCTGTGTCCTGCGTCAAGGGCCTGGGCATCGGCATCAAGGAGCTGTTCGCCGGGACAGCAGTGCTGAAGGAACCCCTCTTCTGGTGCTTGGTCATCTGCCTCGTAATCTGCGTGAGCATCCAGATCAGCTACCTGAACAAAGCGCTGGACATCTTCAACACATCCATCGTCACACCCATCTACTACGTGTTCTTTACCACCTCGGTCATGGCCTGCTCGGCCATCCTCTTCAAGGAGTGGCTGAGGATGACCACGGACGGCGTGGTGGGAACCGTCAGCGGGTTCCTCACCATCATCATGGGGATCTTACTGCTGCACGCCTTCAAGGATATCACCTTCACTTGGGAATCCCTCCCGCTGTACTTGAGGAACGGCCTGCAGGGCACGCCCTGGCGTCAACACCCGTACGTGGCCCTTCCCGACCACGACAGCAAGTCGAACGAGAAGGTGGCCGGGGAAGAGGGTGGGCTGACGGGCACGTATCTGCCAGAGAGCCCCGTGAGGAGGAAGGGTAGCCTTGGGATGGTCTAGCCCAGAGATCTTCAACAGCGGGTCCACAGAGTTACTGTAGGGGGTCTCCGAAATAATTTGATCCCAAACTTTTTTTTCTTCCAAAAATTATAACATGTACTTTGTAATGATGTATGTGTACAATGCTGAGCCATTGTGGTACTTTTATACATGGCGCTATAGGCCGCACTACACGTTATCATTGGCCCGGTTTAATAAGCAACACAATTTTATACGATATGTAATAGGGGGTCCCTCCACCGTGTCACTAGCAGCCAAGAGGTCCTTGGCCTGAAAAATGTTGAAGCCCTCTGGTCTAGCCAATTAACCTCCCCCACTCCAAAATAGTCAGTTAACGAAAATCATATTTGACTCGTCGATCTTTCTAGCTTGTCTACAGTAGTGTTGATATTCTGCTTTATATGCGTTGGCTTGCTGTGAGCATACAAAACTGATCTACTTAATTATTTTACTATGTGAATGTTCCATTTTTTTTTATTTCACTATTTATGACACTATCAAACTTGTTAGCCTATTTGAGTGAATTGTGAATGTGTAATCATACAATCCAAACTCTCATTTCGAGTTAACATTTAAATTCACTTGTGCCAGTTGTTACTGGAAAAGCATATGCATCATTTGCACCTAAACAGTTTATTTATTTGTAAATGTACCAATGAGTCCATAATCTCATGCTGGTCTTCCTTGTTTAGTTACTGATTTACCTCTGTACTAGCTTTGAATATAGACTATTCTTGATCAGTCAATTCAATGTAACACCCTTGCTTTACCATGCCGTGATGTGCCTTAAACAGATGGGTGTTTCAAGTGACATTCTTTATTGCATATGTACATTTACATTGTTAACGATATATCATGTATGTTATCAATAAAGACACTGATAACACTCACGGACCAAAACAGCAGTAATGTGGATTATTTGTAGAACAGCATGGTAAACCTAATGTTGATCCAATGCAGGTTCACATCATGCCAAAAGAGGTGGTGATGTCAAATCAAGTTTAAAACCCAACTGCTGTAAAGAATAACATGAAACGTTTTCTAGCCATGGCAACATTAAAGACGTTCACAGTCCACAAACAACACGCATATTACCCATTGAGGGGGGAAATCAACGCTGGGCATGTGTACAACTCCTGATGACCAGATACGTGCATTTGCTTGAGGCACTTGTATCAAACGTAACACGTTTTACTGTCATCAGATTGCTGGGACGGTTCTCATGTTAGTCCGTACGGGAGGTGGGAAGGACCAAAAGTTGTATGCATCCGTTTTGTCTGTCGTTTCACAGGACAGTATTTAGTCCGACATGGATTCTGAGAATGAACCTCTACTCCTCTGCGTTTGTTCAAGCCTATTCAGGATAAATTGGCTCGTGTCTATGAATCTCTCTACACAGTTAACAAAGCAGCTTTCTGTCCTGGAGTCCAGCTTAGGACCGGGTTTATCCATGCATTTTTCCTAGAAAAAAACATAACGATAAGAGTCAGGCTACAATATGAGAACAATAGTAAAGAGGTTGACACAAAGTACAACAATACAAACTGATGTAATGACAAGGTGCATTGTTATCTTTGTAAGCTTTAGTATGAAACTTTCTGACAAAGCATTGTCTGAATCCTTACGTCTTTCTATATGTTCTGAAGTGATTGAACGCTTTACAGGCTTATTGACAGAAAGTTTGAAATACATGAAAAACGTTGATTTTTGTGAAACCAAAGGTATGCTGATACAAAGGGGGTGACCCAAGCTGTCCGTAGAGGTGCAATATTGGTGAGTTTATCGCCATAAATACAATCAGATAAGACTTATATACTTAGATATTTTCATGAAAAGGGCATTCCTGCTAAACGTCCTAGTAGCTTGCGGCTAGTAAGTTACTGTACAATCAGCTGGCCTGAATCCATCATCAAAGCCTTGCTATGTTGAACCAGATTGAAGATCGGTTACGATGCCAATTTGTTAAGGCTTGTACTCGCAAGTGACCCGCATTAAATGCGGGTCACTTATTATGCATGGTGAAATTACAGCAATGATGTACGTGAAGCTGTAAACTACTGTTAGCTAGCATAGCAGGAGAGCAGACGTGTGTGTGCGTCTTACCCAGCACACTTCAGTCATCTGATGCACTAGCTGCTGAAATCTTTGCTTTTGAGATTCAACTTCGATGAACTGTTGAAGCTGAGGGTCGGCTGTGGCTCCTTGTCCCTCCATCTTCTCAACACGAACCCCTCCTTGATGGACAATAGTACCTCAAAGTGTACAGCTTCTGACCTTCACGTGTAGCGACTAGGGACCCACCAGAGACAGCCGACAGGAAACAGGAAGAGAATGCACCAATCACAGTGCAGGTTGTATGTGACGTCAATCTTTTGGAAGTTATTTCTGTATCGTTTGTATTTCTGTGTTTACTGGCCCGCCTGTCCGTTTTTCGCTAATTTGTAATTTTGCGTGTAACATGCGCGTTTAGATAGATACATTCATATTAAGAAGTAGCCTATCTTGTTTCAAATGCACAGATATTAGTCCTTAATTTCCCCAAACATTTGTAATATTGTTTTCAGATGGCAATACTAGTCAACATTTAAGCCTACTGGTTACTCTTTTAGAAAGGACTCACTTTGCACATTACAGCCCTGTATCAATACATCCTTAATTTTAGGTACCGTTTAGGTATCGTTTGAGCTACCTAGCTACCTTCCTCTTTCTCCCCCCCCCTCTCTCTCTCTCTCTCTCTCTCTCTCTCTCTCTCTCTCTCTCACTCTCTCTCTCTCTCTCTCTCTCTCCTTACTTTCTTTCCTCCTCCTAAATTTTCACTCTTCTCTATTGTCTATTATTTTTAACTTCTCAATCCCCCAGAACTTCCATTATGCCCTTCAAAATTACTCAAATTTGAACACTGCTGGAACAAATGTGTTACCTACCTGAATAGTAGGTTAAACACAAAGTTTAATGTAATTTTATTAGAGACCTAATAGCGAAAACATGCAATCAAATGGTTTCCAACAAAAGTTTTATTTTATTGTAATGAACACATTTTACTCAAATATCTCAGGCAAATAATAAAATAATATAACTAGCTAATTTGAAGTAAATCGAAGAAGGACAGAAGATATACTAATGTATGGCACTTTATTATTATAATTATTAAAACTAGCAAAAAATGAGCTAATTGACGAGGAAGAAAGAAGCATAACCTATAACCTAGCCCACACCTGTCAAACGTTTTGACCTTTGTCTTGTATTAGTAACCGTAGCTACATCCTAACATTTTCCATCTATATTAACATTGTCACGCTGTGTGGATGGGGTAAAATGTGTTGTGTGTGTGTGTGTGTGTGTGTGTTTGGGGGGGGGGGGGTGTTTTCAACTGTAGGACTACTGGAATTCATAAAGCAGATCTTGAACATTGACTGCCAACTCTTGGAAGGTTGGTCTCTCCTCTGCCTTCTACAAAAACACAAGATATAAAGAATTGCATTAGCACTTATACATAGTCTTACAACTAAAGTATACGGTCATGGGATTGAATTGGTCATGTGCTGTCAGGTGACTTCATTCACCTCTTGCCAGCAGCTGGTCATGATGCTGTAGACTCTGTCGTTTGCTAACTGGGGCCGATATAAGCGCATGCCTCTGGACACCTGATCCACGATCTCCTGGTTGCTGAGGCGCTCGTAGGGAAGCTTACCCAGCGTGTGCACCTCCCACATGAGAATTCCTGATCACAAAGACAAACCACTACCTGTAAGTCTCATTTCATGAATGAACAGACATTTGTGAAGTCAATTGAGCCTGTACTGGTAATGGTAGATAGCACATGGTAGGGGACGGTGTTTTTTTATTATTTTTATTTACCGTATGCCCAGATGTCGGACTTGCTGCTGAATTTACGATAGAGGAGAACTTCAGGAGGCGACCAGCGGACGGGGAACTTGGATCCCTCTGAGCTGGTGTACTCATCATCCAGGACATACCTGACGCCACAGGGAGAGAGGACATCTCACTACGGGGTACACGTAGGCCCACTAGTAGCCTCAAATATTATACATAATATGATGTAGATGTGTAGATGTCTGTTTGTCTTTACCGTGACAATCCAAAGTCTGTAACCTTGACTGTGCCGTTAGAATCAACCAAACAATTTCTTGCAGCCTTAAAAAAAACACACACACACACAAATTTAAATTGACAAAGGAAATAATAAATATCAAACAGTTGTAATCATCAGATACCTAATACATGCATTTACATTCTGAGTAGGGCAGTAATATCTTTGGTGTCTCCTATCCAAGTGTGTGTGCGTATGTGTGTGTGTGTGTGTGTGTGTGTGTGTGTGTGTGTGTGTGTGTGTGTGTGTGTGTGCGCGCGCGTGCGTGCGTTTGAGGGATGATGGTTGGTTGTCTCACCAGATCCCTGTGGAGGTACTGACTGGACTCAAGATAGGCCATTCCCTCGGCCACGTCCTTGCACATCTCCAGCAGCTGGATATTGGTGGGGTGCTGCTTCAGCCCCTCCTTGAGGTAGTTGAGCAGGCAGCCGTTGGAGAGGAACTCCGTCACAATGTAAATGGGCTTCTGTTTGGTGCAGACGCCGTACAGCTGCACCAAGTTTTCATGGCGGAGCTTCCTGTGACGTGGTCATGCAACAACAACAGCAACAACATATGAGTGGGTGAGTGAATTAACCCCTAACTTTAACTTACTATAGGCATGGAAAGTAAAAACCTGTGCTATCTAGTGGTAGTGCTCCAAAGCTGAGCGAGATACCCATTGACTTTCCCATTAACTTTTTTTTTAAAGATACGACAGTGTAATTCTGTAATGAACTATGACATGGACGACCCATGTCAGATGGATAAGGTAATTAGCTATGAGCTACAGTCAAAACATCATGCGATAATATGTGGTTTTGTACACAGGTACAATATGTGTTCAGGAAAATAATGGAAATCAAGTTTTAAGGAATTCTAACTTTCGTTCTACAAAACTGCCTATACTATAATTTAAACATCTCTATGGGGAAAATCAATTAATATCTCCCGAGAATTTGAACACAACCAGTAGGGAGAGCTGTTTTACTTTCCCTGACTTATTATCGTTTTATCGATGACGATGATGACGTGGCCTACATCATGATTTTGGCCTCCTCTATGAAGTCATCCTCCGACATGGACCCCTCCTTAATCATCTTAATGGCCACGTCATGCTGGCCCTGCCACTTGCCGTACTTGACCACGCCGAACTGGCCGTTCCCCAGCTCCTTAATGAAGGTCAGGTGACGCGGGTCTATCTCCCAAATACCTGGAAGATCCAACAAATGGTCATACAACCCTGACTATACAAAAAAGCAATAGCATGTTTCTCTTAGTCTTTGTATGACTACTTTCCATGATTGACAGTATGGCTATCAGTCATTGCAAAATCCAGTACAATGATGGTTACAGTGCTATTCAAATTTTCATGCGTTTACCATAGCCGAGGCCGGCTGTCGACGGTGGCTGTGCCCGGTTGGACACAATGATTTTCAGCCTGCTGACCATACCTAGTAGAAGGGATGAGGAACAAATGAACAAATTCAAAATGATTCATCTTTTTTTCTTTTTTGTCCACATAATGCAGAGAGACTTGGGGGTATATTAAAAAAGATCAAATTAAAAACCTGCTGCATTGTGCTGGTGGTAAGTGATGAGTTCTGGGATGCTGCCGAAAAAGTGCTTGTCGGCCAGGTAGAACTGACCCTGGGAGGTGAGGCAAATGTTGTAATGTCGACAGCTTCCAGCCGTCTCCCTAATGAGGAAAACCAACAGGACATCAAGCTTTAGTGCCCTTTTTTTTGTCTTCATCAGCATTGTTTGTTCTTATGAAGTGATTAGTGTGTTTATGTTGAAATATGAATAATGTAAGAGGCCGGATGAGAAAGCTGTTGTTGTTATGTGAATCTTGTTAGTTCTGCATTGTCTCAATAAATCAAAAACACAACTAAAAACACTGGCGGTGATAGAAAACCCTATATTAAAGCTGTCGGTGTGTGGTCTGCAGTCTCACCTCAGAACAACAGTATACCGTGACCTGAACATGTAGTTAGATTAAACTTTGGTTTTGCATGATCTGCATTTACATCTCTGGTCCCACGCTCTGCTACTGTTTCCTCCTTCAGGACAAATGGGTGTCTGTGTGCGTGTGTGTGCGCGTGTGCATGTGCCTGTGTGTATCTGTGTTTTTGTGTCTGTGTCTTTGTGTAAACAGAACTTGTAACTGTACTCACCCACTGATCTTGCTGAACAGGGAGACTGTGTACTTCCCAGCCTTGCTTGAATCCCGGACCACAAACCCACCATCTTTGTTCTGTAAATTCAGATTCAGAGCGCCAGCTATAAAATGTGTTTTTAATCATTTTTAAATATATGTTCATGCGGGTCAAATATATGTCAGTTGATACTTTCCTTTCATTTGCCTAGTTAATAGTTTTGCCAATGCTTTCATCCAGAGTGACTTACAATGAATGTAGACACATTTCATGAAGGAGCAGGTAGAGTTTAGGCATCTTGCTTTATTATCATATTAATTAACATTATCAACAATAAGAATAAGAATTACTGTTGGTAATTGTTTACCTCTTTTTTTAACAAATTCTCTGCTTGGCTCCGGTTCATATTCTTACAATACCAGCTGTGAAAAGTGGAATTATCATTATTTATTTTTATTATTATATTCTTTCCCTTGTGGATAACATGACAAGTTTTTATCATATGATAGTTGTTTTAAATTGTAAAGAATTAATAAATAATAAGCAATACATTTACTCACGGATATCTTTCTAGAACACTTCCAGCCTCTACAACATAGTTATTTGGTATGTAGCCTTCTCTTCTGTAAGAAAAAAGAAAAAAAACGTCATACATATGTACAATTATGCACATGTAAACATCCTGCTCCCTTATTTTGTAGTCCCAATGTGTTGGCATTCTTTTTTACAGAGTACTTTCAATGATGTAGTCAGAAAAGACTACAGTTGAAAGAAGACAAAACATTTAGAAAAAGGTAAATGCACATTTTTATCCAATATGTTGATAACACAAAGGAGTAGTTTAGTTCTTCTGAAATGCTGCGTTGATACATTCATTGGGTGGTTGATTTGCAGACCAATAGTGACTTGGATTGCACTCACAGGCTGTTATTTTCTCATCCCTATACCACATCTAAATAGTATCTATATACTACTCTGTAGTTTATTTTTTAATACATATACTTCATTGATCTCTACCCCTATCTGGCTTACTTTGTGTTGTACCTCACAAGCGCACAAACACACACACACCCTGATGGTGTTTCAGTCCCCACATCTCACCCGTATTTGTCTCGCGCCCGCCACCAATTCAGGTCGGACATCTCTAGGATGGTGTACTCCTCGTCCGTCCTCAGCTCCAGGTCATGAGCCGACAGCGGAGTGAACTCATACTCAGCGATGACCGTCATCCCCACCGATATCGCGGGCGTTGGAGGCTGTGGAGGCGATGACTGGACGGGTGGCTCCTGGAAGGAGGCAAACATGGTTGGAAGCTTGTGGTTGCTTGTGGGTGCATGTGATGCTTATTTTTCAATGGGCCCAGGGCTATGTGTGTGTGTGTGTGTGTGTGTGTGTGTGTGTGTGTGTGTGTGTGTGTGTGTGTGTGTGTGTGTGTGTGT
>JAOPJO010000002.1:19289947-19302747 GCA_027123675.1 Molva macrophthalma
CCCCCCCCCCCCCCCCCCCCCCCCCCCCCCCCCCCCCCCCCCCCCCCCCCCCCCCCCCCCCCCCCCCGCCCCCGGGCACCTCTACTGGAGTAGGAGGAAGAGGCTTCCGGGAGTCCTTTCTTTTCTTGGCTGTAAAATAGGATTTTTATATATATATATATATTTTTTTTTTAATGTCAACAACTTTAAATGGCATTGCGTCAAGCGAGGAAATCATACCTTCTAACACCCGGCACCCCAAGGCCTGTTTGACTTCCTGTTGGCAGCACTGCCACTGGCCGTCCACCCAGAAACACGGGTGGTATTTCTGCTTGAGGTCCTTGTTGAAGCGCACCACTGCACACAAACGTACGCACGCGCGCACACAAACACAGATACACACACATTAATATTGAATTGAGTGTGATAAGTGGAAAATAACTCTGACCAAAACAGAGATATATACATATACCAACTTTCTTTTAGTTTTTGTATCCACGCCGATTGAATGTCGCCATTCTTTGCAAAGATGTACAGCGGCCCGTCGTCGTATATTACCTGAATTGTAAGAGAACAACATTTACATTAAACGCCACTTAAAACATGGAACCATAGGTAACAGAATATTCTGGAACATTGGTATAACGCTTATGGTAGCAAGAGAAATAAAGTCTAGGCTACTTGGTGATTTTAGTTTAATATATGATATGAAACAATGAATGGGAAGGGCTGTGACATTATTAACGATCTATAAGGGTTTTGATGACAATCCGAAAAAAGGCAGTTTTGAAATTGAAAATCGAATCCAGAAAAGGGTTAGATTGGGAGTATAATGTGTGCTTTTTATCACTAAAATATACATAGACGCCCATTGTGTTTTGTGTGGATGAACAAATATAGGGAGGGCTTCCGATCACAATACAAATGTTGCTTGGCAAATGTTATTTATCCTGTAATTTAAATTAGATTGCAGTTGTAAATGTTGCTGAATCCGCTTTTTAGACGATCCCTAAACATATATCGCCCAGCTATGTCCAGTCTTTACAACAAGAATAATCTGGAAGAAATCGGTCCTCCTTTCAATGAGCTATTGTGTTTTGCAAAGGGGAAAAATAGCGATTGTTGAATATCAAACAAAAATCCCAACGTTTACTTTATCCTCTGGCAGTCGCGACACCTGGACCGACCTCGTATTCTTTTGTTTGTTCGCCGAGTTTCACTTCTCACTTTAAAGCCTTTTTTTTTTTTTAAAGCTTTGATCGTACTGTTAGTCCACTCTTATTTAGCCTACATTTGTCATGCTTTCATTACAAATTGTTAAAGAAAAACGATTTGAAAAACTTGCTTTCAATAATGGGAATCAAAATACAAATATAACGTAAACATGTGATTGAACCATTGTTTTATTTAAATGAGTACTGACTAAAACATATAAATCCATAAAGAACTCGACAGAAATGTCCACAATAATTTCTTGATGAGTTCACTTCATAAACGGATCTACCTGGAATGGAAAGAGGCGTTCTAGTGGGGCGTGGTGCTCAGGGTGAACCTTCTCCACACATTTCACCTTCTGTAAATCCACTGTTCCCCGTAGACTTTTCCTTCTCTGAGGAGAGAGAGAGAGAAACATCCGACGACATATTGATTTCATTTTCAAAAAACATAATATCCTGGTTTGATTATTCCAAAGCCCACGCTGGTAGCATTTGTATATTTAATGTGTTTATTGTTTATTACTGTACATTCAACACCTACCCCTTTGTCCTGATCATATTCGTAGTAGGACAGTTTGTCCTGCGTGAGAACAAACAATCTCTCCTTGTAGTTCAGAGGAGATGTCTTCTTTTTCTGCTGCGATCTTTTAATGAAGAATTCTTCTAGTATGCTGGCTGACATCGTTCCTTAAGTTGGAACCCTAGCCGAGGGGAATGAGACCATGAGTGGAGACTTGTTCAATAGTTAGTTATCTAGTCAAATTGTACGGTAGGATTTGTGTAAATGTACGCTGCGGAACTTCCCGGTGGCCTGTTGTTTCAGCACCACAGCCACATAGTCACACTTACAAGATCTTATCACCTCCACCCACTTCACCACGACAAATTGGTGCGCAAACTTCTCTGCTCTAAACAATCGATTTCGTCTAGATGTTGGCCTGCATGTCACCCTGGGACCAAAGCTTCCAGTGATACCAGGGGAGAGTTTCAAATGGATGGTATGAATGAGTTAATCATTTAGGGATGCAGGAATAACAAACCAGTCTTTCTGGGAGCTGGACCCACCCATGTACAGATCCAACAAGGTAATGATTAGAGAAAGAAACAAAAAAACAATAGGTGCAGGCAATATCAGTATAATCCACAATCTCAAATATAAATATATACATACATAGCATGCTTATATAGAAACCATTCTAGTCGTTATTTACCAATACTAGAAAGGTCCTAGAAAGCAAAAGAAACACTCAAGCCAATGGTAGAGATATTATAGAGATAGATTTGATTATAGAGTTGTCCAATAACGTGGTCCCAAACATATAACTTATTTGTGAAACTCAATCTAAAATAGAAAAAGACATAAAGACATAGAGAACACAAAGGTCTATAGAATATACATGGTCCAATAGGTTGGAAATATTTACAACCAGAATTACAAAAGTAAGTCAAAAGGAAAAGCAAGTGTTTTAAACATGGGCAAATGTTTGTAGGAATGTAATTTGTTGTATTGGTGCTTGTGTTGAATTTGTGATGCACCATCTGCACTACATTAAACACAAGTAAAAAACAACAAATATACTAACCTTGTTCTGTTTGTACTCTGTCTAGTCGTTTTCGTTTAAAAAGACACAACATCATTTTGATTGCATGCTTTTTGCTTGTATGAATCTTTGACCAAAAAACGGCAAATGACTATATGCAAATGAAAATGCTGTTCAGTTTAGCCTATTTTCAGCATGTAAGCACTTCCTGCTATCATCTGAACTTTAACGCCACCCGCCCCCCCCCCCCCCTGCCACCACTCCCAGCCCTTCCTTTTGCAGTGACAAAACCACCATTCGTGGTTTTTATTGACTTCGTTATCGGAACAACAGTCCTACAGTACAACATGCAACAAACACTCCCCCATAGACATTTGTGGGAATCCTATGTAATTCTCTTCTATCTCCATCTTTCTGTTGATCCAGACCGGCTAGAGGAAATGCATCCACCATATACCTATCTGTAGCTGACGCCATTTCCATTATTTATTTTATCTTGCTGAACAGAAGGGCTGTTTTTTTTTTACTTGCTGCTATTATCCTGAGCTTGTGACTCAGTGTGGCTGACAGACAAGTTAATGGGGAAGTTGCGTCAATGTTGCACTATGATACAAAGGGAGAAGAAACTCACAGCTTGAACATTTGTATGGCATTAGATTATCTTGTGGCGTGGCCTCTTTGGGTTTTTGGCATTGATTAGTGGAGCCAGGTGGAATCTAATATCTATCTTCAATATCAATGTAATCTTAATTTAATTCTATATTGGATTTGGGGGCCAATATGACGGTCAACATTGACACAAAAAAGGGTGGCTGGCATAGGAAGATGTTAATGTTATATTTCTTACATGAATTTCACACTATAGTGTTCCTCGTGAACAGCTCAACAAAATGTGTCTTTGAAGCTTCCTACCATGTCACTGAACAAGGTATGAGCAAGGGCGGGAAATTAACTGCACCTTGGGAAAACCACCCATACATTTAAACTGAATTCCCTGAACAGGCCAGCTTTGCGATGAACGTATGGGTTCAACATGAACGAATAAAGAAGTTCTGGATGGACATTTTGTGGCAGATCAATGTTTACTTAGAGCAAATGATGACTACTCCGTCCTCATCAAAATATCTAATTCATTCACTGTTTTAGAGGTCTTTGATATGCTCCCACTAGAAAAAACAATAAACATACCAATCATTTTTAGTGTATTGAAAATAGAATAATTAATATGCAAAAGGATAGCCTATGCAGCCTCTCATGAGCCCAACCGGTGAACAAGGAGCGCAGGTGTCATATTCTAAGTTTCCTTTTATGAAAACATTTTGTTTGTAACTCAAAGCAGTAACAACGGCAGTAGGTAGACACATGTATCATAGTATACAACCTTGCAAAACTCCAGAGGAGACAACAGAACTACAATGGTTTCAAATAGTATATCACTCAGTAAATAAAGGTTGTGAGGTAAGGGAGGGGAATTCCCAGTTGACCGAAGTAGCTTCTAATGATCCAATGAGCCAAGCTTCACCATAATATACACCGGTTACCCAATCATTATTGACAATTTAGCTCCAAAACCATCAAGATATGGATGACTATTTAATTAACAAAATATGTGTTCTCTGGTTGATCGGTGATGAAAAAGGGTGTTCATCTTTTAACACAATTGTGTTCATTTGGACTAAATAAGTCATTTTAGAATACTTGATTCAAAAGCCTTGTCTCTTACCTGAATGACAACAATATGTAGAAGAAGAGATCAGAAAGGATGCAATGGTGGGGACCTCTGCCTTGGTGGCTGGTCTTCCATGTAATGCGAGTTAGTATGTGCTAAGAAACTAAACCCCACCCACAGAGAGGAATTGACTCCACTTGCTTCCCCTTTTTCTTTCTGCTCATTTTCATATCTTCTCTGAACAGTTTTTGTTCTGTGATAAGTGGAAAGTGGCTAAACATTAACGCCAACTTAATTTACTGACTATGGAGTGTGGGTTAGCCAACAGTTAAAGTGTTAAGCCTTTGGTAATATGTGTTACATTAATTAATTTAATCAGTTAGAAAAAGGTTTATGTATCTGATGTTGTTGTTTTTTTGTAAATTATTTAATTGTAAAATAATGACATAAGCAGTTTCCATCTATTAGAGGAGGGGGAGGTGGTTGATACCTCCTGTTTTTTTTGAGACACACTGAAATATTAATATATAACCACTGGAGGGCGTATTTTTAGAAATGATGCACCACAAATTCGATTGCCGGTTGCTTTAAAGTGCTTCCGGGTCAGGAATCTCTCTTTTCCTCCGCATCGGGTTGCAGCGATGGTATGAAATCTATCCTCGCAAATTCTTATTCAAATCTACCGCAATCCTACTGCTAATAATGCCTTTACTTTCTTGCTATTTATTCACACTTGTAGTGTTTTCTTTAGTACATCAATTCGGTAGATCATTTGTTAGATTTTTAAGTTATTAGATGTATAATCGCTCTTGCGATATATATCCATAGTGGTTCCTGTATGGCCACAGTGCCAGGCCTTAACCATACCTGGGTTATCAAAGCATATTCTATATTATAAAAACATGTTTTTTCTGTTGTGGCATAATGTGGCTTTCAATAAGTCGTATTGCAATTGTTAAACCATTTCCATCCATCCGTTTTAATTATTTTGTTGGCCATAAACACTCGTGCTAACGCTAGCTCGTTGCTATAACCAGACTCCATCGCTAGCCAGTGATTAGCGGTAGCTAGCTTGATAGAATTCTTTATACCTGCCGGGTTGGGTACAATTTCAACAAACTGCTCAATAAAGCAACATATCTTTAAACAATGCTGTAAAATAAAATATGCAATTATCTGAACTGCTTACTGTTTCTATGTATAATGTTCAGCAGATTGTGTGTCACGTTTGGAGGACTGTTGTGTCTTACTGCCCATGTTGACTTGTGTTTTGTGTGTGTGAAGGTGAACGTCCCGAAGACCCGCAGGACGTACTGCAAGAAGTGCAAGAAGCACTCGACCCATAAAGTAAGCCAGTACAAGAAGGGAAAGGATTCCCTCTATGCACAGGGTAGGTTTTACTGACTGAACAAGTGTCGGCAAACTTTTTGTGGATGGTGGCATCAAGTGTGATTGGACAGATTGGCCGTGCTGGTTTAATTTGTCAATGGTCAGTAGCGACCAAATAAACTGGAGTGGAAAAGTTAAAAACGTTGACCAGACGATATTCCCTTAACCTGCAAGTGTGTACCCAGCAATAGTCGCCATTCCCTCTATGAAGTGCTCCATTCATGAGTAATGTCTTGATTGTATTAAATGGAGAGAAACTTGCCTTTATTATATTTTCAGACAGCTTGGGTCATCCTCTATGTATTGGTGTGCCTTTGATTTCAGAAAAAGCTACGTTTGTCATGTATGGGCAACGTTCTGTGAGGTCTTACATTTGTCAGTGTTCTGAAGTATTTAAAGCTTAATGGACTTCTCTTGACAAAAAGTTGCCAAGAGCTCTCAATGTCCATAGTCACTTGCGTCTACAAATGCCCCAACATATTTGTTGAATGCACTGGCAACTTGAAACGCCACGTTGATTTTAAATTAGATTTTAAAGTGTTGAGACGTAAACTCCACAAATAGAGAAGCTGCTCATAGTGTTCTTATTCCTCTGCATGTCTTCCAGGTAAGAGGAGATACGACAGAAAGCAGAGCGGATATGGTGGCCAGACCAAGCCCATCTTCAGGAAAAAGGTACGATTTAATCCAATGATGACGGATAAGAGAAACTCATATTTTTAGGATTTGTGTCGTTGGTGATATTGTGTGCTTCATACTTCATTTTTTGTCAACAGGCCAAGACCACAAAGAAGATTGTGCTGAGGCTAGAGTGTGTGGAGCCCAACTGCAGATCAAAGCGTATGCTGGCCATCAAGAGATGCAAGCACTTTGAGTTGGGTGGTGACAAGAAGAGAAAGGTAAGCCTGATCACAACAATATGGCTTATATTCTGGGGTAGTGGTGCTAGTAGTAGGCTAGGCCACATCTATATCCACAATTAAATGGTCTATGTAGTTGTTGCAGTGTCCATAATTTGATCACGCATGACCAAAATCAACCATTCAGTCTCTGCCGAGTGTACTGCAGATTAGACTTAGTTAGGCCTGTCGGACCAAGGCTTATGAAAATGAGCTTTACCAAGGAGCTACAATGAGCGTGAAAAAAACACTGCTGCGGAATCGTGTTTTTATCAACTTATTGTTTTTCTTTGTGATTTTTTTTTTTTACTTTGATTTTTTTTAATAATGCAAAAAGAGAAACTACAATATAATTAAGGATTGATGGTTTGAACATTGTGCAGTTTTGATGATTTTCAAGGCTAGCGCTATTAACTCTTCCGATAAATCATGCAAGAGCTATTGTGGGTGACTGATCGCCATCAATGAAAAAAACATTCCAACCTGTTCAATTAATGTTTATTATATTACCGAGCAGTTATTGGATAAGCCTTTTGGTATATTTCGGCCTTGTTTAAATATTGAAATGGCTGCTTAATACGTTCTTTATTGTTTTGGATTTGGCTGATTATGCAATCTGATTTGTATCGAATACTAAATGTGTCTGAATTCTGCCTTCAGGGACTTGGGTCTCCTTTAGTTAAACATGGTATCACCCATCCTGAGTAAATTTTGTGTCTTGGTTAATGTTTTCTTTATTGCTGTGCTCTTTATTGCTCCTTTAACCTTTTTTTCTCTCTGCTCCTTTTCAGGGCCAGGTCATCCAGTTCTAAGCTGTGGCTGTGTCTTGTGGAAGTTGTCACTGTTAATAAATTTTGAAACTAAAATCGGATGTGGTTGTGTACATTTAATTTCATACACTTCAAATTGATTCCACAATTCTTAAGAAGCTCTCCACATTAGCTGAAGATTTTTACTATTAACTAAATCCTGAGTCAGCCAGGTCATTTGGCTCAGCTCATTAATAAGCGCGGGGTCGCGAGCTGGGCATTGATACAATATTCTGATACAAAATGTATTGGTGTATGTGAGGTGTTTCATTTTGTTGGACTACATGTTATGGCTGGATGCAAGTATGAGATGTGGCAAGTCAGTCTTACTAAATTCTAGTAACCACTGTCAAGGTGGAATTTCTAAATCCGCTTTTGTGAAAGGCAAGTGGCAACCCAGCCACTGACTAAAAAAAAATTCTTTCAAATGGGTGTCTGCTCCCATAGTTCACTTAAAAGCAGACATGTTCACGAATGACCTGATCATTCGATTCAACCTTGTCATTGTGCAGAGTCCTAGATGATGCTGCACACCCTTCGCAGACATCGCTTGCTCTGGACAGCCTCAAGGGGATTGGATTGAGGAACCGGTTATGTGTTGGGCAGTTTTCACCACACTTTGAAGTGTTTTCCAGTCAGAGCAGTTGCCATACAATACTGTGACACAGTAGGTAAGCATGTTCTCGATGGTGCAGAGGTAGAAGTTCACCAGAATCTAAGGAGACGGATGGACCTTTTATAGACTCCTCAGGAAGAAGAGACGCAGCTGAGCCTTCTTGATCAGGGTAGAGGTGTTAAGGGTCCCAGAGATGTGGACACCCAGAAGTAAAATACGCTTGAGACGATGGTGTAAAATAACCTGAATTGACTTTATTAGAGGGTAGTTCAGCCTAGTCTGCTGGTTGTGAGCATTAAAAAACATCTTTGCCAATAATGGCTTCCTAGTCCAATATGGGCTGAATTGTCAACATAGCTACGCCTGATGGATTCACACTGACGGCCAGATTAGTCAGTTGCCTCTGGACACCCAGTTCCTTGTATTGAGGCAGGATCTGTGTGACATTGCACAGGGAATCACACATCCTCCACCCGGGCACTTTCATGATGGGCAGCTTCGTTGGACCTCCTATCTCTTGCTTGTTCCGCACGGCTATAGCCAGGAAGTTGTTCGAAAGAGGCCTCTCCCACACCTCGAAGAAACCCAACTGTTGAGGGAAAAACTCTTAAATTAACTTTTGTAAAACTCAAAGCAGTGTTGGTGAGTTAAGAGTCTACACCATTTTATCTGCGTATTAATGGTTATACATGTAAGAATACCCCATTTTAAATGGGTTTAACCAGGTATTGAGGTTCTTCCTTGGTTAATGTTTTACCGCCTTGGTACTTGATCCAGAGACCCGATAAGCCTACCGTGGCTGTGCGGTACCCCTGCCTGCCCAGTGGGTCTTGGTTGATGTCTATGACACGTCTGTTCTGCAGCAGGGCCTTGGAGCGCTGACACATGCTCCTCAGATCGTTGGACATGATGAGAGGAGCGGCCATCAGAGCCCACAGCACCATCTGTGACTCCTGCTGGTCATGACTCAGACCAAAGTTCCCAATCACCAGCTGAACAACCGGGAAAGATATATCGGATTATGTTGCGCATGAAGACATATTTTTGAGATTCGTTCAAATGGGAAATTTATATTCAATTTAGTTTAACATATGCGCCGTTAAATGCTCTATCATGTTTAACCACTTTGCAAGATATTGGGAAAGATATTTGAATCAATCAATTTGGGCAGTTTTTCATCAAACACTTATTAATATAGACTTTTAAAAAAAGACTTCACTGTGTACACTATAAGCAGAGTTGCACAGTGTCCCTGTAGTAGTGGTGGTTGGCATGCAGTCTCTGCACGGAGCCTCAGTTCCTACAGAACTCTACCATATCAGGGTCATTCCAGCCCCCCGGCCCGGCCGACGGAACCACGAGGTCCTGGTGCAAGGCCGTCCACTCAGCGATGGACTTGACGCTGTTCCATGAGTCGTATACATCAGCATAGTTACGCCACTGGTTACACGTCTCACGGATGGCCGTGTAGTTGGGCTGGAAAGCAGTCACTGTTAAGAGCGAGTACTGCACGCATTCACTTGCTGATCTGATATATGCAGTGTGGTATGTGCTCTGGTGTAAATGGAACAGAAACTTGATCATTTGTGTGTTGGGTCACACATCTAAAGTCTTCCTCACCTTTTGGAAATCCCATTCATACAAGGGCCACTCGCAGGAGTAAACAATCCTGCTTCCAGTGGCGTTGAGGGCTTTAGACATGTTCACGTAACCTTGAGCAGCAAAGCAGACTGGGTTTCAGTGTGTGATGCAATAGTGAATCTGCGAGTCACCTGCACCACAATGAAGTTGTCCAAGCCGGGAGCAAATGAATCCTATCGAAACACTTCTAAATAGTGGCGCTGTTCACACCATTCTCCAATCAGCTACTTTTTTTTTTAAAAGCAGCTTACAAGTTATGTCATTTGTGAGCAAAAGACTCCACATGGTAAAATAATGTTAATTTAAATTTCATTTAAAAAAAGCTGTCGTCAGTGTTTGATGATGCGTAGCTGTCAAAAGATCAACAATGTAGATGCATACTTCTGCGTCCAATCCACCTGACCTTCTGCGAGTAGAGTCCACCTCATGTTGCAGCCATCGAATTTGAGCAGATCCACACCCCAGTCTGCAAAGGTCTGAGCGTCCTTCTCGTAGTAACCCAGACTTCCAGGGTAGCCTGCACAGGTCTCCGCTCCGACATCGCTGTAAATACCGAGCTTCAGACCTTTAGAGTGGACCTGAATGATATATGTTATGTTATTTATACTTTTAAGATTAAGTAGAGGTACATACATGTAGTGGCCTCTGGGCCTTTATCCAAATTAAGAAAGCTAATGGGAAGCATTTTAGGGCTTCCGTACACTAGATTGTACTTGACCTGGGAGTTTAACAAACTAGCGACTGTGCTATCAAGACAGTTGTAGGTTTGTTTAGTATTCTACCATATATATTTTGTATAGATAGCATGTACTTAAATAAATGATAACTTTTATTGATAATAGTAACTGACTTCTAAGAAAACTTTGGGATGTTGTTGTAATATACCCGTACCCCTAGATGGCGCCGTAACACCGGAAAAAAGTAACGCGTTTGTCTACCAGGAAGAGCCTAGCACATGCGAAACTTGATCGACTTGTTTCTAGGGTTGTTTTTTTTTATACAGTGAACGGCACCTGTATGGAAAACTTTAAAGCGGTTTTCGTAGGGAGAATATGTATCCCTTACAAATGTCAGAGATTTTGGGGCGATTTATAGAACGCTCATTAATTACAACAGCTCAAAAGTGGTTTACACATTTGAGCTGTTGTGTATAAATTCAACCAAATGTAGCATCATATTTTATGATGCAGTTAATAATGAATAATGTAAAACAAGCAGCTCACATAGTCAGCCAGCTTCTTGATGCCCCCTGGAAACCTTTTGGGGTCTGCCTGCAGCCGACCAGAGGCATCACGATGGTGCGAAGGCCAGCAGTCGTCAATGCAGACGTATTCGTATCCAGCGTCTCTCCAGCCCTCCTTCACCATCACATCTGCCATCTGCATGAACAACCGCTCACTGCCAGCACAAGGTGAGAGGGACTAAGTGCGAGAGGGCTACTACTCATACTTAATAAAGGCATAGATTTTGTACGAAAGGTCACGGTCGGTTTCGTAAAATGCTACTAGTTGGCAAATTCATTATTGTACCGTATTGGGCGGTCAGCTACAGCGGTTCTGTGTTTTTCAGTCTATTAAAAGTTGCGCTGGATCGTTAATGTTTGGAATGAGAACACGGACACTGCCTTGAGAGATCCGACCTACCTGATGCAATTATCGGGATCCGCGTCGCAGTCGACATTGCACATAAATCTCATCCAGTGTAACCAGCCCATAATGGGTTTCAGCGCGAGGCCATTGTTAAGCGCTCTAACAACATAACTTATTAAAAGTGTAAACAAAAGTAGTCCTATACACCGCATTGTACGATCTGAGGGCGGCGAGCACAGTGGACGATTCGTACAAAAAGCCCAGACCCTCCTGATTCTCTCTGATGACGTACACATAATCACTAAACGCGCCAAATTCAATATTTCGATTTGGAGAGATCGCAATCCTACTGCTTCGAATTAATGACACACATAGAGGACTATGGGCTACATAATACCAAATATACGGCAACCACAGCCTCCTTGTTTTTTTATATCGTATAGGGTAAATTAAGACCGCATTATTTTTATCTTTTTTTCAAATCAAATATGTTGACTATTTTCAGCACTTCTGAGGTGCCCTTTAGAGGGTGAATTAATATATAAATATAGCATTTCTGTTGGTCTTACATCTAAAGTCCTAATGCCTAACCACTCAGTCTATATTGATATTAGAAACGATGCAGCAACAACACAAAACCCTAACCCGATTTTTAAACATAAATGCCAAGGGTTGTGTATTTCAACCCCAAACCTCATCAGAGTTGACACAGAGAGATGGTCCTGATGGAAACAATTTATCACTTGCTGTCACACACTACTGTCACACACACATCTAGTAGTGCGGAAAAACCCCCACACACACACATGCACACCCTGCTCCCATGTTTGACGGATGATCCAATCCAGATCATGTGGATGCAAGGCTAGTTTGCATCTTGTTCACCATTGTGATCCACGCTCCTGTTTCTTCTCACACACACACACACCTCACTGCAGGGGTTAATCCGTAGGGCTGATGGACGGGGCAGACTAGGGTGTGCTCCTTGCTGTTGGCCTACCAGCACTCCTCTACCGATCCATCAGGGCTTCTATCTTCACCGCTGTGGCGTAATTGAGGAGATTGTCACGGCTTGACTTACGCTGCCAACTTTGTTATTTAGTGGAAGGTGGGCACATGGTGTGTGTGGGGGGGGGGGGCATTGTCGTTTGCTCTCTGTTGTCAAGCAGGTGCACTATAGAGTTGATCTATCGAGGCAGGTGCCCCCCTCCCGCCCCATCAAATGTCACTTTAAACCTTCCATCTAGTTTATTAGCAAACACACTGTGTGTTTCACTCATCCTGTCCATGTTGAATAATGCATTGATTTAGTATTGAATATGGTAGAAACATGCACGTAAATATATATATATATATACAATCTGTGAGACAAACAGGAAGAGAGAGAGAGAGAGAGAGAGAGAGAGAGAGAGAGAGAGAGAGAGAGAGAGAGAGAGAGAGAGAGAGAGAGA
>JAOPJO010000002.1:19335231-19355522 GCA_027123675.1 Molva macrophthalma
AGAGAGAGAGAGAGAGAGAGAGAGAGAGAGAGAGAGAGAGAGAGAGAGAGAGAGAGAGAGAGAGAGAGAGAAAACAGAAATGGGCAAAGGCAAAAGGTAAAGTCAGTATAGAGGAAATTATAAGTAGGGCAAAAGAGCAGGAAATCAAGCAGTGAGGTGGAATTGATCATCTCTGCATGTATCAGCAGATTTCACAACACGGTTCAGACTCCCAAAATGTATTGATTATTTTATATATGCATATTTTGTTCTCTTAATATTAAACAAGTAAAAGTTGGACAGTGAGTTATGCTGCCACTTGGCTGCACTTAGCACGACGTTAACAGCCAACTAATTGGTGAACAAACCAGCTCTATTTATATTATCGATGCATTGAGCCTTCGAGAAGCCTTGGGGAAGCCGGGGAGCCATTAGGACGTTTTGGTGGAAGAGAGCTGTGTAATTACCTGCTGTAACGCATTGCCCAGAGTGAGACAAGAGCCGCTAGCGCTATGCACGCTGGCACACGTTCTTTCCATCCAAAGCTGGGAAGGCGTACCGTTTTCTGTTCTTCCAGAGAGCAGAACGCTAAGCTGCAATACCCCTGATGAATGAACTCCCTAACGTTAGCCAACTCATGTCCTGGTTCTACAGCCTGGGAGACAAGGGAGACACGGGGCCCCTTTATGTAGGATTTGACTCTGAAACTGTCGGTTGGAAATTAAGAGAGGTACTTTCGTCGTTGAGCAGAATACGATCTGGATGGCAATTGCTTGACTTTCAAGAGTTCCCAAGCAACTAAACATGTCTCCTACTTTTGCTATTTCGTGTTTCTGCAGTGTTGTCTGTCACCATAGAAACACAGTATGAGGTTAAGTTACTTTACGACCTGTACTGATTCTAGACAGACGGTCACACACGTGACAGACGAGCACACTGACGGACAGGCGGACAACCTGATGCTGAACAGGACGCTGCCGTCTTGGAAGATGCGCAGCAGCTTGTTGTCGGTGGTGACGCCGTGGAAGCTGGCGCCCTTCTCGTTGGCGAAGAACAGATCGGGCTTCCAGATGGAGTCCAACATGGAGGGGTCCAGGTCTAGGGAGTCGTCAGGGTACTCGCTGTACGCCAGCCGCGGGTCGTTCCATTTTTGCCGCAGGAAGAGATTGAGCCTGTAGTCCTGCGGAACAACTCACACGAGTTAGCATCACAGAGACAACATCAAAAAGGTACATGAATGTCAACGTTTCGAAAATCTTCCATTGTCTGGATATTGTTGTTAATGCAAAAAATGGTGCACTGCACTCAATGGCCCTGAATTGACCTCACGCATTTACTATGAGCTGGAACAGAACTTTGAGTAAAGTGTGTAACATAGTATCATAGTGGTAATTTATAATGAAGAAATTAAGAGGCAAGAGAGTGTTGGTGGTTACTGATGAATGCTGATGAAAGCACATGATGCCACTTGTTCTTGTCTAGCATTGGATTTTGAATGATATATGTGTATATTGATATTGCAAAAATATCGCAGACGGTTAGTGGGTGATAATAACTACTTCCCACTTGCCATTCTCACTCACCAAAGTGCTTTTCTGACCTAGCGTTGACTAAAAGATCAATCGATGCATAAGATGAATGGATACGAGTGCTCCCTCTGCACAGACAGGGATTAAAAGTACTTTATCATCCAAACTTTTTAAGACGCTTCATGCTGCAGTGATAGAGCCTCATCATGAAAAATATAACGTTAGGAAGAGCTTAGTCTGACCATTTACCTTTAAAATGGATTTGTTAGAAGGTGACAGAGTTGTAACCCATGCGGGATTCAAACCCCCACGTTGACCTCTGACCTACCAGTCAATGAGGCAAGGTCAAATCCCTATCAGTCCCGGCCACAGCAAGACAGTTATAGTTACATCCAGATATAACTGTAATTGAGAATACTATTTCAATCGGGAGATACGCTAGAATTCCCATACGGAAAACAAACCTGCGACTTGTGGGCCACATTTATCACAATAAACGTTCTCTCCACTTATGGTGACATCATTACTGCCGTCTTCCTTTCCTGCTGACCTCAGTGCAGATCCTGGCCCCTTCTGCCATCTCCCTTGACAATATTTAACAGGCCAATGCTTGTGTCTGTGCTGACCCAGCCACCGCACTCCACAGTAAAGGTCCTCCTTTTTTTTTTTTTTACCTTTTCATTCCTCCAATTTTTAATATTAATTGTGGAGTGGACAGTTCATTATCCGCCCGTCACTGACCCACTGGCCTCTGAAGGTTACACTGATATGCTCCAGGAAACAATGAGAGAAAATGTCCAACCTTGATTGGATTATAACTAGGAAGTAAATGAGAAATAAATGGCGGGAAATTGTTTTCAACTATGAAACATATTAACTACGAGACACGAGGACATTACACTGAATCGTGATCTGTCGGGGAAGAATTCCGCAAATCACGGTACACTGCATGAAGAAAAGATGTTGTCAGTATCAAATCACCGTGGTGATCCTACCATGGTTGTTTCTGTTATGGAGCCAAAGCTGTTGATGAAAATATTGCAGGTTACATTCACCGGTGGGCCTGAGAAGAAACAAACAGATAGTAAAGAACACCGTTAGAGACTTCGTGGTTACAAATTCACTCATTATTTTGAGAGGATGGATATGCATAGCTAAGATTGTATTCACTTTATGATCCCTCTATGAAGTGACCTCTCCTCCACCCTCATCATTATATTCCTCATACATATACAGTATATAAACACATACATATATTTATGGTTTTTGTTTTTGTAATGGTGAGATACAATCATGGAGAGTCTCAGCTCAAACCTGCCCCATTATATCAATGATTTAGATGATCCAATAGGCTTACAGCAGCAAGCGTATTGAATTCTTCAGAAAAATACCAAAAGATAAAGAATTAGACTAGAATATCAGGTGCCTTTGTGAGTGTTATGGATTCAGATGGATGTCTTGCACAGTGTGGAAAACTTTGTGGCTGTGGAGCACACATGAAATATGGATGAGGCTTGCAAGCTCCTTGAGATATTCTGTTGCAGAGTAGCTCTGTCTTTGCACTGCTTAGCACACTGGTCGTGCTCATGCTAGTACTGCATGTTAAATAACTCCACCAACCAAAATCCATCATGCATCACATCATCGACGTCAGACCCCTCACCTTACGACATACAACCTGTGTATATAACCTGAGTTTATAGCCTAAGCACTGGACAGTTGCAGATATTGAATTTATATAGAAATTAAAAATCGGACCAAGGAGGAAAATATACTATTTAGTAATTAAGCAGACGCTTTAATCCAGAACGACTCAAGGATTTAGACGCAAGTCATTAATAAGTAGGTAGGGGTTAGGCATCGTGCTCACGGTATTGGGGATCTTGGCCAGAAGGTGGAGTTCTACACATGACTGTAAGACCTGTGTCTTATTAGTTAGGTTTTTGAGCCTTATCCTCAAAATTCTAGTCTTTGCTCAGTCTTCACAAATTAAGGGCATTTTTTCACTTCCCTAATCGATATTTTTGTTTGTTATTGGCTGTTTTTGCCATTTTTCTTTTTCAGTTGTTTTTTGTGCCTCTGTATCTCTTGCACCCCCAAACACAAGGATGCCTGCAGGTAGACTGTGGATATTGGTGTTCAAACCCAGTATCTTTCAGCTGGGAGCCAAACACCCTAACCACTAGACCAGTGTTTCCCTGCCCCACCAGTAGGGCTCAAGAACCCCTTCATCAATACCAAACCAGAAACGTTTTCCTTGACAACTAATATTATACTATTATCATTTAGACATTTATTGTTAGTATTATATTAAAGTGGCCTAGACGATTAAAATGAAAGAAGCTCAGGCATGCCTCTGTGTCTGGTCTTAACTTTGTTGATCAGCAACAATCAACAAATTCAAAAAATCTTTGATGTGATCAAAATCAAGAACCCCTGGAACCTGCTGGGTAAGGAATCCTTTTGCATTCATAGGTCAGTAATCACAACACATCAATCCCAGATGCGATCATGGCCATGATCACAGCTCCACCATCCTGGACGTACCTTTGAAGTTGGGTCGGATGCGAGCATCATAGCCGGACGTTTTTCCCATGAGCTTGTCCAGGAAATCGGAAGGAGATGAATCTTTTATCTCCTCCTTACAGGAGCTCAGTCTGACACCGACCCACCAACGGCACCCAGCAAGACGTGATCACCACAATGGAGAGGGGGAAAGATAACAAGAGAGGCAAGATTAGCGGGGAAAACAGGGCAGAGACTAGAAGAGGAGAGCGAGGAGAGAGAATAACTCCAAAGGCAGCAAGAGAGAGATCAGAGGTTGGGCTTACTAATGAGGAACCCCCCCTCCCCCCCAACACAAAACATCTGTCATAATAAGTGTTTAAGTGCTCGAAACGGTGGTGGACGGTTCATGGCTGGGGTCCAAAAAAGCTAAGCTATGGAGATATCTTGTCTGGCACTTTTTGTCCCAGGCGGATGGGATGAGAATAGAGAAACAAGTCAACTTGTCCTTCTCCGCCTGCCTCTCCTCTCCTCCTCCACGTGGCTTCGTAAGTAGAGGGTTCGGATGGGGGTGATGGCTCAATTGAAATTCTCACTGTCACAACAGGGAGAGAGGGCGATGTAGATACAGGCTCCACAGAGACAACCAGGGACTCTGGGACACTTGACAGCCATGGCCAACAGGGCATGCAGAAGCAGGCAGAGCTGTAAGAAAGTAGGAGAAGGCTTGTGTGTTTGGTGGGTGTGGGAAAGAGAGACAGAATGAAAAGGGGGTGGGGGAGAATAAAAATTGAAGAGAGACAGAAGGAAAATGGGGGAGAAAGAGACAATGAATAGGGGGGGGGGGGGGATGGGCAATGGAGATGGAACGATAAACTGGGAACGAAAAAAATTGCAAGAGATAGACTGAGTGAAGAATGAAAAAGGGGGAGGCAGAGGAAGTGTGAAAAGAGAGGCAGAAGGCGAGCCCTTTATAAGAGGCCGTATGGGTTTGACGGATCTCCTCCGTGACAGGGCCCCGCTGTACCTCAGCTGATCTCCCCCCCACGCTTTTGATGCGATTGTTAACAGCTTGCGATCCATCCTGATCCCTGCCTCTGTGAAGTACGCACGCTGCGTCCAATTTCCTCTTGAGGGCGAGGCGTCGCGGCGGCGTTCCCTCGTGTACGGAGCCGGAGATTCGGAGCTCTAAGGGACGTCAGCGGTGTGTTTTAAATCCACAGAGACGTGGGGAGGAAGAATTTGACAACCCGTGGCTGAGACTTGTGACAGGGACTACCAACAATGAAGTTTTGGTGAGCCTGTGAGTTATAGAATGGAAGGGATAACAGAAATATAATTGGGTTTGCGTGACAAATATACCCCAAATAAGATCCACATAAATAAGAAAAATAAGACTTTGCCAAGGTTTCCTGTGTTCACAGAAAACACGTAAAGTAATTAAAAACAAAAACACGAGCTAACTATTGCTGATGAAGTTTGTCTCTCTCCCCCATTCCCCACTATAACTTCTTGCATGTACCCTTGATGTTTTTCTTCCTGTTGAGCCCATATCTGAGTCCTTCTCATATTGTGAACTTCAACTACCCCAGTCCTCTTGCATCATCATCATCATACCACATCTGTGGTATTCTGCGTCTTTCTTTCACTACGGCTTTCTTTTGCCGTCTCTGTCTGGCTGCTACTTGTAAGCACACACAGACACAGATGGGCATACACATGCACAATCAGACTTCTATGCTTCTCTCCTAGTAGGAAATGATCAATCAAGTTAGATATTTTGGTGTCTCTCCCCAGCTGTTGAAATGGTAAATGGCATGTATCATTTTGGCACATTTCTAATGGCAAATTCTGGTCAAGGTCAATTTAATGACAGTAAATATTAACACATCATTTTTGGATACCATTTCTTACAAAGCCATTTGTTCGCAGAGACTTCTGTGTGCTTTCTGACATGGTTTGATGGAGACTGCCCGGTGTGTAGGCCTACGAAAGAGGTGCTAGCAAATCTCAAGGATGGTGTCCATTAAATTGCATTCTGTCAAGAGAATTGATCAAGGGTTCACTCCACTGAAACAATCCCCCGACGCTAGCAAAGGGAGAAAGGCTTTGCCTGTAAGCCAATGTAGCCGAGGCTCCTCTTAAAGAACTATAAATCAACAATTCAATCTTCTGATGTCAAAGCTTTTAGACAAGCACACATTTTGAGTGCTTAATTCCAGTGAAACACCACCGTGACATGCAGACCTGACAGCACCTGAGAGATTGGGAGGAATATCAAAGAAAAACACACATTAGTTAATAAATAAATTGATCAATATCAATTTAAGATTACATTAATGGTTAATAGTGTCAATATACACTAGCTTTAAAGCCTATTGTTATGATTCCTCACACAGGATCAAGCCTGGTCCATTTCCGTCACACTTTCTCACTTTTTTTGTTTTTAAAGAGATAGTTGAAACGTTTTGTAAGTTCAGTCGTATAAATATTTTATAAGTCATCATTGCAGCACTAAGTGCAAAACATTTTCTATCAATCATTTTTAAAATCAATGGGAATGCCTGCCCTGTCCATTGTGTGAGCACCCAATCAATAAAAAAAAACTGCATGAATGGTTTGCTCACTGACATTTCACTGTTAAAAACACACTCTGTGCAAAACATATATACACGATGAATGTTTTTTTTTTTACGAGAAAAAATAACATTTATGAAACGCTTATATGTTACGTGAATTAATAAAACCCAAATATAAAAATCCTATTCTACAAAAAGAGGCCGGCGTGCCTCTGAATCTTCAACCCTTGGCCGTGGGGGGTTGTGTCTTGCATCCCTCCCCCCATCTAGCTTACATCTAAGTCAAGTTACTTATAAAGCTCTCTCAGCACAACCCACGCTCTAATAAGATTTGATGGCAATCTCAAAGACCAAGCCCTGAAGTGGACGAGAGAAAGCTAAAAATTATGAATAATATCCAGATGGGGAACGGACCAATGTATGAGGTTTCTCCCCTCTGGGGTCTCTTTTATAAATGGGTGGCTAAGGATATGTCTGCTAGTATATGTACCTACCAGCTCTCGGTTTTTCCTCCCAATTCACCAGTATTTGCCGTTTTGTTTCAGTGCATAAATATTAGTCCACATTTTGATTTCCCCAAGAAGATCTAAATTAATAAGTACTCAAAGAGAAATGCCCCAGATACCAAAAAACTTTTTATATGTTACAGGACAATCGATTTGTCACAGTTCAGCAACTAATTAAGATGTATCAATTAAATCATCTAACTCATAACACAACATAATGATGGTCAAACAATAATTATAAAAAATAAAAGAAATTGTACATTTCACAGATGTGTCTTAAAGGTAATACATCTGGACCAAAAGAGGCATTAATTCATTTCTGGATGAAAGACTTTCTTCTCCAGACAGTTTCAAAATCCCAAAACGTTTTTACAGTTTAGTATGGCAGTTGCTCATTCTCTGCCAAAGCGAGGCTAAAACCTGCAGGATTTCCGTCTGGCAGTCTTCTTCGGTACGGAGACTCTATTCTGCACTGACTCACACATAACCTGTCAGGGGTGGTGCTCTGTCTGCAGCTCATTCCATGACATCATGTGTAGATGGAACACTGCAGAGCCCATCTCAAAAGCTTTACGATGGAGATTTGAGTTCTCGTTCTATTGTTTTCATTCTACCTGCATGTTCTGTTTTAGCAAAATATAAAAATATGAATTATTCTTATTCTTGTTAAATCATGGCTCTGTGTTATGGTTGTATTTTGGGGGACATAATCAGCAATTCGGAGGGGGGGGGGGGGGAACAAACAGAACCTCAGTCAACATAAAAAGCAGCAGGGTCTGTGCCTTCATACTAACAGGGCAGCAGGATAGAGAAACATTATAACATGAATCCAACAGGATTCCTGAGCCAACAAACAGGATCTGGGTTTGTGGGAATTTGACTCAGATAAATGTTCTGTAAGCATGCAACGGTAGCTACACACTATTGGGTTTCGTAAGGACTACTTCAAAGTCACGCTTGAATGTGATTGGATCATGATAGCTACTAGTTCACTGATGCATTGAGTGAGTCATACAAAAGTGAATGCCAACCATCAGAAGGTTTGAGCAATGTGGATTCAAGCAAGCACATAACTTTAACAATACATAGACATGATACCAAACAAATATAATAGCCATGGCAGCATTGCTAATTGACTATACTTCAGCAATATCACACGAGGTGATTGCTGTTATACTGAATTTCAGCGATTATCTTTCTATGACCGAAATCACAGCCATGCTATAGATATTTTCAATTCATTTTGGCTTAGGAAGGTTCCTAACCGAGTGAAATTCCCCGGAATTATCCAAGTGGCAGCCATGATAAGAGCTGGTTGAATTCTCTAAATGCTAAGGAAAGGTTCTTCAATGCTTCCTTTCTTATCTCAGCCTTGACGAAAGGTAAGGCGATAATGCCGTCCCACAATTCCTTGCGGCAGCAACATTTGAAGTGCAGTCAGATTGTCTTTGCACCGCGGTTATCTTTTCCTAAGTCCTCATGAATTCTCCTCAACATCTTTTCTTGACCTCATGACGTTTTCCATCAAGGTCAAGGAAAAGTGGTTGGGAAAGGACATAGGACGTCATTTTTGGGCTATTCTACAGGACCCTATATCAGCACTCATGGAATGCCTCTTCAAATTACTTGGTCATTTTTTTATGCTGATGTTGAATTCAAGGGGATAGTGTGGAAAAAAGAAAACACAGCCATCCCAATGTTAGTCTCATGTTTCTAGTCTTGTCTTCCTCTATATTGTTGAATTGAAGGGAAATGTACGTTTTTTTAGGGACACATTAAAAGAGCGTGGATCCAGCAATTCCTCATTCCACAACCCACAATAGGTGCAGTGTAAGCATGGATGGAGTTACATCCTAGTAATTTGAATCAACAAACACAAAACTGTGGAAAAAACAGTCCAACCACCTGGGAGGCACACTATATTTTTTTCCACTGCTCAATCCCCATTCTAGCAGCAACTCACAAATCCCTTTGTTGATTTACACCTAATCAGAACCCATGTTTATTTCTCTACCGGAACAGGAAACATATGCTGGTGATTGCCTTTCATTTGGAGGCTTCCGATCAGAAAAGTGACTCAAATGGGACCGTAGCTCTCTTCCCCAGAAGCTAACATGGGAGCATTAAGGGAAATCAGCGCCATTTAGACGGCCACGCATGAACATTTCAAGTTTCTGAGGGACATTAGCATAATGAAAGCTGAACGCAAATGGGTGGCCAGCTGGCCAGCAAAATGGTGCTCTAATTTGTCATACCTGTGAGATACTTTACTTAATGTCCACTTCAACATCTGATTTTCAACTGCCAGTTCAATTTATACTTCTGCATCGATTAGCCACCATGCGCACAGCGCTGGTCTCTACGATACCGCCATGGCCAAAAGCAGCCGCCGCTATTGGGTGCACCTCGCGTTGGAACTGTCACGTGTGTGTGTGTGTGTGTGTGTGTGTGTGTGTGTGTGTGTGTGTGTGTGTGTGTGTGTGTGTGTGTGTTTGTGTGTGTTCTCTCAGTTGACCAGCAGGAGGGGTTTGGGACCAGGCATGCCCTCATTAATTGATCACAACCACAAATCTTTAAAATGGGCTGGAGTTCCATTCACTCTCTCTCTCTTGACTTGCCCCAAGCACAGACTCCATTTTGTTTTCATCTGCATCATTTCTTATTTTCTTTAGATAGACATCCATCACCACTCACTCACCCGAAATTTGCATTCCTACTGATATCTGACCCTGACAGATTAGGTATTTTTGGTGGCATTTCTTTGTTTATTTATATGAATAAATAGTTTATAGTTTATAGTTTTTCCTTTTATCAAGTCCTTTTTGCATTGTGTCCTTTCATGTGTTCAGACAAGATTCATCACAGGAAGCAGAAACATAAGACCCCACAGTTTAGGCCTCCCCAGAATAATTCAACCTTGAGGTTGGAAACTAGTATATTTTGGCCAACAACCATGGCTTGTATGATCAATAAAATGCAAACTTATGTCCACTTAAGAATCTGATTTTCCACTGAGGGAGTTATTTTTACAGTGAGGTTGAATACCTAGTAACTAATTGCACACATTTTCTAAATGCTTGAAAAAAGCAATTAAATGTATTATTGTGTCCTCTATTCATTTACAAATCAGTGTGGTTTATTTTTTGTTAGCCTGTTGCAATGACTGGAAACAGGATGTCAATGACAGGAAACAGGATGTGACTCACAGGAAGTAGGAAATAAATGCTTTGGCTTTCCTTAATGGCTGTAGAAGATAGTTGAAATGTTTGACGTTGTTGATCTTCTTCAATTGTTTAGTTTGGCCAGAAAATAATGGCTCAAAAGTGGCTAAAAGGCCACTTTCAGCCACTTTTAATAATAATGGCTAAAAGTTTATTTTTTTATTCACTTAGTTATGAAGTGTATTATTATTGTCTTCTTGGATAACAACCATGGTTTGCGATCTACGTGGCTATTAACATACAAACCCACCAACATCAACATTGAGCTTCAAGGTAAAACACCTAACACCTGCAAAGACCTTGTCTTAATGTCAATGTATATGATGGCCCATGGCTAAGACTTTTCCCTTTTGATCAATGAGCTTCATTGGGAAATAGGATTTGAAGCACATTGCAATTTACACTTGCACATTGTTCTTTACAGATGTGGCAAATAGTAATCCTGTACAGGGATACCATCGGCTGTTTGAAACAAGAGATTGATCTGCGCAACAGCAGGGGACTTCTGACAAGAATGAGTGTGGCTACATAAGTCATAGCCATGTGTGGTAAATAATGGCAATATGGAGGCTACCTGCAGGCCAGCTCAATCCCTCCTGTTCGCAATTCCAATCAGGTAAGCAAACAAACACACAAACAATGAGGAGGGCCCAGAGCCTACCCTTGAGGAACTAAACCAGGATTGTTAAATAGGCCATGTATGATGAATGTATATGAACTTAGCGAGTATGATTGAAACCCTGTATGTGGCAACACACAACCATTGTCCAAAATGTGCCAATTAAAAAAAAAAAAAATTATACTAATAATATGAGTCCTTTGTATCATCATAAAAAAGGTTGCAGTACGTTATGGTAAAAATATATTTATAATCTTGGTGGGGATTTATTATATTCGAGGAAGCTTAGGGGGAAAATATGAATGAGGTTTGGACTCTTTTTAAAATCATTCAAAAACAGCGAACGATTGAGATTCATGGTTCAGTCAACCACCTGCTCATCGTTGAGAAATCACAAACTTAAGCTCCAGCAAACTGAAAAATGAAAGACTTATAGTTGCATTAACAGGCAGTGGGAAAGTAGCATTCATCAAAGTGGGATGTTTACTGGGGATTCTTTTAATATCCTCTCTCTGTACAAACTGTTTTTAATCCCCTTAGTGTTCAGCTATAATCGTTTGTTTTTGGTTATAAAAAAATAATGACTTTAGCCATGAGCCAATGTTAATGTGAATATTAGCTGCCTGGAAAATATGCTTTTCACTGCCTCATTGCAAACCCTGGGGTTTAATGATTAGGAATGTAGACTAATCCACACTAACACGGCAAATAAATCGGCACTCAAAAACTCTGAGCACTGTTGCTTGCATGTCCTAATTTGTAAGGTAATCTTGGATCTTGTGGGAGTGAGGCTTGGCGTCTCCAGAACCTCCCGGAATGAAATAATGCTTCCGGGATCTCATCGCAGTGGCTGACAGGGACTAAATAGGCCACACTTTGATGACAGATTTATACCCGTGATGGCTCTGTCTCTCTTCTGGAATGAAAAGCCCAACCACCCGGCATCTTCACCACCCCTCTGGGCGTACTCCGTTCCCCTTTAGCCGATTCTCAGGCAGTCAGCACTATGTCACGGCTCCACCCCAAGCACTTATTATATGATTAATTTCCTCATCAAACAGTCCCTATCTTGATTTGTTTTGATTCAAATCATTTATTTAGACAAGTCGCAGAGCACCGGATGATCGAAAACTAAGACATTTCGGGTTACCAGTCTTCTTTCTCAAACTCAGCAGTTTCCATCACATGCTGTGGTGGCCTTCAGCCATTATCTTGTGAATACCATTTTTCAACTCATTTAATAATGAAGCCTTTTTCCTGCACATATTTGCACACATTGTTTTCAAAGGATTTATCAAACCGTGATTAAACAAATCCCTTTAGTACTAGTGCAGTGGCTAGGGTGTTTGAATCCCGGCACAAGGATGTCTGGTTCGATCTCCAATATCCTGAGCAACAAGGCTAACCCCAATCGGCTCTTCAACGACACGTATCAGAAATCACTGTCACTTAAAACAACAGTTGCTGCTTAATGAGTACATAATACAATTATAATAGAATCATACATTTAAGACATAAAAAAAGAAATGGGTTAAATCAGTATTTGGTATATCCACTGCTTCTCAAGAATTGTTGACAGACAAGAAAGTTGGCAGAACTGGATCTCCTTGCCATTATCGTTCTTCACCCTGAAGCAATCTGAAACGCTGCATTATTCGAAAATGTGGCAGCAGGTTAAAAAAAATGTCAGAAACCGGATTGGCCGCATTATGCCAGCGAGGAGATGAATCCGGCAGGAAACCCTGTTCCCCTGTTTCTCGATGCCTCATATCTCCCTTCCTGTCAGCATCAGGCGGTATTCTCCATGTCTGAGGTCTGATATCAGAGTGGATTTGCTGCTGTCAGTCTGTGTGAGAAGACTCTAGCTGGGTGTCTTGATAGCCAGGGAGAAGGGCCTTGACTCACAGCGTGAGGGTTGCTCTGATGTGGTCTGTGTAAAGCTTGAGAAGGAATGCAGAACTGTCTTTATGCACCGGATCTGACCACGAGCCCTTGCAAAGGTGGATTTCAGTACAACTCTCTCACAACTACTACAAAAACATTACTACTTTAGACTCTGCACAGATTAATGTTAAAATTTGGCATCCACAACAACCAATATAACTAATTAAGTAAATTTAAAGTAAGCAATAAATCACAGTAATTGTGTTTTATGCACCAACCTTGGTGTGAGCAAAGTGGTTGAGTGTAGACACAAATAAGACATAAACTCTATGATCAAAGCAGACTCTTCTTGATCTAGTCAAGGTAATGAAATGCAGCGATTAGAGGAGCGAGATTAGATTTCCGATGCGATTCAGCTGTGGGTGTGGGTGGGTGGGTGGGTGGGCATTGCTAGGGATTCATCGGCATGCATCTCAACATTTCTGGCTCCCCCCATCCGACACATACCTTTTTAAAATACATGGGGGGATTTCTCAAGCGGGGTTTTCTGCAGATGCGTGTGCGTATATATACTGTAACCATATCATTAGAAGCTGAAGTCTGCTTGAGTATAATAGCCCCACTATGTACCTGTATGAATATGCATGGGGACAACAGCTTTCATCACTCTCCATGTTAACAGCCTGGTGTGATTTCATCTTTGTTCTGTTGCTGCGTCCCCTTGATTTGCTTACTGTCCATTAGGCAAAACGTTCACATGGCTTTGGCTTTTTAGTTTCCTCCTCTTAATACACCTATCTGCGCTATACAGATATAGCTTTCTGCTTCCAGGCTGATTTGAATTGGAGGTTTGCTACTTAACGCTGAGGAGGAAATGGATGTTCTGTGGATGTTTTCCTTTCTCTCTAATTTGGCCCCTGGGGGCCGTATCGCTGATGGAGCGCTAACAGAGGGCCTTGAAAAAGCTCTGTGCCGCAGGGAGAGGCTGCCCTCTGGTAATGAATACACAGCTGGTTGAAATGGCACACACATTTGTGCTACACTAACAATAAGGAGAAGGAAGATGACTTTCATTTATGTGGAAACTTTGAATTGAGGTAACAAAGCCCTTCACAATGGAGACAATATTTACAATGCAATGATGCTATAAGGTGGGGACAAGAATTAAACACACAGAATGGATGCACCCTTACGATTTTAAGGGCTTATTAACAGTCCAGCTAAGCAAATAATTCAGTGTATTGAGTTGTAGCAGTACTTCCTTGTAACATTATTATGTTGTTACAACACTCGACAAACAATCTTTTGCACAGAACAGCGAGAAAAGAAACAAAAGATTGCAGGCGTGACCGCTGATCCGTTTCACCTAAACCAAACTGTTGGCTGTAGGAAACAGCCCTGTCCATGAAGCCAGCAAGAAGCCAGATCTGCCCAGGGCTTTGCATGGACTGCTAGCCATGTAGAATCACTGTAACAAGGTTGGGTAAACTACCTGCCAGGGACTTCAGTGATGCAGCTAACATAGTAAAACATGGCTTTGACTTTAAAGTATGAACTATAATCCTTGTGATTTCTGGCCTTTTCTAAAGAGAAAAGATTTGGATTAGGTGGGTTCTCCAGACTTCTTGTGTATACCCATGGTATTGCACAGGCATTAGAATTAAATGGGTTTCCAAATGGTATTTATCAAGGCAATCACATTTTGTATTAATGTTGCTCTGTAATCCCACAAATGTAGATATTTTTGGCCCTTCTCCTGCACCTATTTACTTTTTTGTAATCCCTCAAAATGCCTGCAATAATTCCCTGCAATAAACAAGGTGAATGCATTTACCCACTTCAAGTTTATATTTATAATCCTACATCTCGTCAGGGTGAGCACTGCCATTACTCCATGTACAGGATGTTTATATTTACTCACTGTGAAATGCTGTGCTGCTTTTCTGAAATATTGTACAGATTAAGTTACGTGAGCCATTAATTATTTAGCTCTAATACAAAGCAAGGTTTAATCTCCACTAGATGAGGTTGTGTTTAGCCAGGAAATAAACCTGTAATTTATGAGTAAGGTAGGTTGATGAAATGTGGTAATGTATTATTATTTTTTCCTTTTGAAGTGCATGTCTAACACACTTACACACACTAGCGAGTCTTTAGTCTCAGAGGCTCAATTCTGATATACGAGAGACTGAGGCCAGTACAAAGAATAAACTCAAATCGTGTTTGGATGTTTCTTTGGCCTGTTAAAGTTTTACAAGAGGTTATGGTCCAGTTATGGGTCCTTTGACGCAGAGATACAGTGCAATCTCAACAAAAACCTAAATAAACATTGTAGAAGAAATAGTTTGTGAAGAACGCAAAATGATTACCCCAGTGCTAAAATAACCTCAGCTTTTTCCAAATGTATTCAACCAGTGTAGCTCATATATTGGGCCAAAACAAACCATCTTTCATCCAGGATGTGATACCAACAGTATTTCAAACGACGATACAGGCATTTTATAGGGTTGCCAAGAGACAAATGCAGTGACTTTGTGGTAAGGCAAGTAAGATATAGAAGGCAAAGATAAAGTTGTATATCTCTGCAGAGGTGTTTATGGATAGGTTTGAAAAGAACAGGGCACCACTGTGTGGAGTGAGATAACGATAAGCATCTGCAATTGGATCTGACTCATTGAAGGATTGATTTGGTGTGGTGCTCTGTAATAATTAAACTTTATATTTTTGTCTTTCTTCAGTATTATATTGTGACAAATGTTCTAGTGTTGTGATAGCAACCCAAGTCAAAACCGTACATTACCCAAAGTATTTTATTTTGAAAATAGTATGTGATAATATGCTTTACCCTAAGACACTAATTTACAATAGAGATGCTAGTTGCCTGCTTGGTTGAATCGATAATTTTAGTTGTTGTTTAAAAGATTCCACTGAGCATACCATGACATTTTGTACTGTGGTAGGATATTCCATAATTTAGGAACTTCATAAGTTGGAGCTAGTTCGCAATTTCCTTTTGTACGTTTTCTGGAACAGACAGGACATTTGCAGCTGAGTCAAAATTGGTACGAGAATCTTGTATTTTGGGAATGGCAATAGAACCTTTTAAATGCATCAGAACTTGATTTTTCTGATAAATCATCTTTGAAGATTGGCATAGCAGTTCTCCAATAGCAAAAGTCCCAATCTTGGAAGAATTACGAGAATGGTGGACAATGAATACAATGTAGATTGCCAGCTAAACTTCATTATAGCTTGATAAAATATTAATCATTAACTATCAGCAATTACGGGATGCATTTGATACAGGCTGAAGAGGCAATCAGAACAGCCCTTTTTGAGACCACATGCAGTTACGAGTATGAACTGTTTTGAGCTCCAACACTCGAGGGGTAAAGTATTGACAAGGTCACCTAAACAAATGGGGACGGTCAACAGATCACCAAACCATTTGGGATAGGATTAATTCCTCACTAATTAGTTACTTGTCACTGTACAGTCACTGTACAAGGTGACAGCATTTTATACGTAAAATAAACATTCAACAAAAACACAATTAACTCATGAAGAATAGGCTCTTTTCTTTCCTGACAAAATTATAAATGACTGTTTCAAACATTTCAACTTTAGGCGTTTTTGTTACTATTGTTTTTGACCTATTGAGGTCTGGTAAAAAAAATCCGGTTTGAGAGTGGTACAAATGCTTAATTTTGCATGTAGGCCTTTATTTTATAGTCACTAATTGACAGACATCCCCACAAATATATTTAGTTACCTGTAAGTTTATTAGCTTTGTTTAGCAAAATGTTAATAAAGGAAAATCAAAATGTTATCTAATTTTGGAACGCAACTATCCTGCTTAGAGCCCAAGGCTGGAAATGCAAAACACCACTGTAAATGTTAAATCTCTCGTACTGCTCAGAACTCCATTATGAATGATAGTAACTAAACAGCTCAGCATATTAGACTTGCTTGTCTAAGAGTTCTATCTGTTTAACTTAATATTTCTGCAACGGCATTGGTTCAACCTTGTAATATTGCTGATCCTCAGACAGCATCATTCCCTTCTTTCCCTTCATGTCCAAATCACTATGTAATAAATATACATAAATACTTTAGCAAATACAATCCAGTCATTTCACAGCTTTAACTTGTATACCCAGCGAATACGTTTCCGCCAATTATAAAAGTGTCAAACTATTGTATTTTTATGATTTTGCTTTACATGGTCGAAGATGGTAGAAAACCCCCAGGCAATGGTTTGGGTGCTGTGGTTTAACCCTTGAGAAAGGCATTCGCCCTCTCCTCAAAGATAATGATTAGGGCCGCTAATAGCAAACACACCAATGTAATCATCAAATCTCCAATAATGGAGCGCAACACCCCACCGATCGATGAATTTCTATCGCTATGGAAACTGATTATTGGCAAAAGCATATTGGTTCTTTTGGTGTTGCCATGGAAGGGATCAGCATGTGACTGAATGAAAGGATTACAGGTAAATTGGATAGTTATCTCTATACCCCTCATAGTCAGTAACTCAGAGGGTTAGCCATGCCCCCACAGTTCCCTGATCTTTTTTCTGGTTTGAGCTGATTAGTGCTATTCAATTGCATTTACCTCTTCCATTGGTTGGTGTAGGTCTGCGAGTGCCATAAATTAATCCAAGCAAATTGGCGGGGGGAGGGGAAGTTGCCTAGTTGCCTGCCTCATGGTATTATCTGACAAGCCCAGTTGTAATCCTCCTCAACGATCCGACTCAAGTTCAAAGGGTTATTCGCTGATTCGTGGTTTTAAAAATTATTGCCAGTTTACACGCCATTACGGTCAACGTGTTGAGTAAGCAAGTTGCAGTGACAACCCTAACATTACACGAGAAACGATGTTAAACAAACATTCAGGCTCCGCAATAAAGTGATGTCAACTCAAAGGTCCAACTTTCGGGTCTCGCCGTGTTAACCGCGAGAACCCGACCGGCGATCACCTCTCTCTTTGCCCGCTGGAACGTCGTTGTTTCAGCGTTTCAGTTTCCAGGTAACACCACTGGACACACCATGGATTGTCCCATTAGTTCCCGGAGTTAAGTGTAGCTGAACCCCGTGTATCAACTCAAATTCGAACACTATGAGATTGTGTAGGAGCGTTATAATGAGCGTTGTAGTATATCAGATGTGCCAAACAATGTGGGGTTATACTATACGTTTCCGAGAAGCTTAACCCTCTCTGGGACGCGGGCATCAAAATAAACCGCTGCCTAGACGGAGCTCCAGACATCCACACACACTGTGGCGTTCTACTATCGGTGTCCGAGAAGCTTAACCCTCTCTCAGACGCAGCCGTCAACATCAACCGCTGCACAGACGGAGCGCAACGCATCCCAACACTTTGCCGCTGGTGTCCCTTGGTTACGTTGGAGGGCCTCGGAAAAGGCACTACGACGTCACGAAAAGAACCACGCCCCACTCATTTGAATATACCAAATGGATATGTGGCATTATGAAATACATGTGGCATTAAATGCATAAATGAGGCATTATGAAATAAAAGTCCCCTGAAATAAATAACAGTTGTCCTTTTGAAAAACATCCTTTATAAAATAAAAACGTATTTGTTTATTTCAATATATGTATTCATTTATATATTAATTGCCTCATTTATTTATTTCATAGCCATATTTATTTATTTAACTCAAATGTCATTCCATACAGAATTACATACATTACTATGTTGACCATCATTCAAGATATATAACACTGTTTAAAACAATACACATTTTTGGGTTCACTGCCCTTCTAAGATAGCTTTATTACAGAGAGTGACTATTCAATATCTTTCCAGCTTTAACTCGGTTTGACAAGATCGTTACGGGATGGAGAAATCCACAGTTCTTGATTTAGAGTTTGGTTGCTTTCTGCCCTTGTGTTGCATCCAATCACTCCGATCAATTGTATACAGTTAAGTTAACATGCACAGCTCAAACAGATCTTTTTACAAAAAAGGCTGGACCATTTTGCCCAGTCTCTCGTTAAATTTAACATGAAAAAAGCCTGCGTTTCCTCTTGGATAAGTAAAAAAAAAAAAAAAAAAAGAGAGACTTGAGTTGGTTGTTTCATCGCTCCCATAGTTAAGTTTAATCATAATGAACTGAACTGTCGAGGCTTAATACCATGATGGAGGGATTTTTAATGGGTTCCATTTCGTGTTCCTAATTGTAGCGCACATAATTACCTACACCAAGTGTAACCAAGTGCTGCTTCGTCAATGGTCATCGGCTGGGAGCGCTTTTTCGGTCTCAGAAGCAGATTTAGTCAAATAACCATTTAGTGATTTTTAAAAACGTATATATTCCCATGCTGTTTCTCTGTTCTAAACTCTGGATATGCTTTTACATCTGCACTCCAAAAATCTGCATCCTTTGTTCTGAGGTCTAAAAGGATAGTATTATTTTCTTCTATCTCTGCCCTAATATTGTTTTGTGGTCACTATTGCTGGGATGTGGTGTTTGATTTAGTCAATATTAATAAGGGTAGTGCATTTACCAGTCAAATAGCACACCCTTTTTCTCGTCCTAATCTCTTACCGTTTTCCCACCATAATTAGACACGACTGCTCACTCGAAAACAAGCAGCCCATCAGTTTGTCTCTCGTCCTCACTCTGTTCATCTTAGATGAACTGTATTTGCACAGTAGCTCACAGACATGGCTGTAGTGGATGGCAGGAGGGGAGATAAAAAAAATAACACACTAAATGATTCCTTGTACCTCTAGGTTCTGTCAGCCCGGTGTGCACTGAGCGAGTGATGGGGCAGAATTCCCCCCACACCCCCACCCAAAAAAAAAAAAAAAAAAACGAAATAGAAAATATTACATTTGGGCTTCGGTGAACACATGCTCTACTGCCCCAAGGGATGGCTGTTCCTCGCTTAACCGGTAGACGGTGTTGCATTCTGATGATTTTCCCTTTCCAGTCCAATGCTGCCTAGTTACCGGGGAGTGTCTGTGCAGAGATTAAAAAGTTTACATCAAGCTCATCCGCATCAGTCACACTTCATAGTAACTTTATTTTGGTAGCTAGGGGTTCAGATTTCACTGGAAGCAGCGACATGGGACCCTGGCATGCTGCACTGTTTAAAGACACCCCGGCTCTCCACCAGGCACGAAGGGGGTCTAGGGAGATAAAAAGTGTAGGCCTACTTGCCTTATGCCACCATTACACAACACTTCTTGGTGTCATGAGGGTGTGTGTTGCTATTGCAGCCACTTTACAGGGAGAAGGCACACATCCAATGTACGTAACCCAACCCCTTGACATTTATCTGGGCGGTCTGAAACATCTCAACAGCAGAGGACCCCCAGCAGAAGTCCCCCCCCCCCCCCCCCCCCCCACCGGCGGGGGGGGGGGGGGGGGGGGGGGGGGGAAAAAGAGCCGGGGTGGGGCATGAAAATAAAAAAAAAAAAAAGAAATGGAGGGG
>JAOPJO010000002.1:19471237-19483737 GCA_027123675.1 Molva macrophthalma
CCCCCCACCCTGCTTTCATCATCAGCATCAGCCCATCTTTCGACACTACAGAAGGTGTTCCTCACAGGCCTGTCACCTCTCCCCGCCTCCACCAGTGCTTTTCTGCTGCCTGCTCCTCTGTCTGGATCAGGCGCCTCTTAAGTCGGAAACCTGCTTACTTTGTAGAGTTAACGCTCTGGCGTTTGTGTCACCTTGAAGTCAGTAAGCGGCGCAACGACCCGCACATCGTTGCATTTGAAGGACAGAAGTGCTCGCGCGCGTGGGTTGGCGACGGCCGCATGTGCTAATGACAGGCTCTGGTGGCGTGCAGGGCGTCATGCGCGAGGATGGGGAAGAAGGTTGGGGAGCCGGGGAGGGGGTTATAGATGCGTGCGAGGGCGTGAGGCCGTCGCTCTCTTAACATCGCTTCCACCTCGTGACTACTGCTTGAAACTAATGACTTGTAAAGTCGACTTTTCCCCGCTGTGTGTTTTTTTTCTTGTCATCGGAAGAGGGGACACACGCGGAGCGTGTGTCCCCTCTCCCCCACGGTGTCCCTCTCCCCACGGTCCCCCGGAGCGTGCCTCCGGGACACCGTGTTCTCTTTTGATAGCCACTTTTACTGCCTCTACCTCTGTTTGAGGCTACATCCAAAACTGCCCTTGTGCAGATTCCACAAGGATAATCAGTGCAGAATGGCCATCCACCCAAGCACAGTGCTGTGATGTGGCCGCACACTTGTCATGTAGAGCATCTCCATGTCTCTCTCTCGCGCGCTCGCTGTCTCCCTTACTCTTTCTCTCGCTATATGTATGTTATGTTTCCTGAGCTTGAAGCATAATGTATTCCCTACTGGGGCAGTATCGCTATGTAAACACATTGGTATGTGGGCTCAGCTTCAGCACCAGCTCTCCGACTGTGCTGAACTCCCACATGCATTAGGAGCTACTTGGCCAGGGCTCAGAGAGACTGTGTTCCATACCTACTGCTGGAGGTGCTGGTTGGAACTAAATAAATAAATACATAGAAAAATAAAACATGAATAATAATATTGAAAAACAAGTGTCCATATGAATACCGTCTATGGTTATGCGTGTGAATATGCGTTATGAATATGCGTGGGTGTCTGCCCGTATGGGAATTAGTTTGCTCAACTGAGGGGTTTATATCGCAAATGTGGTAGAGAAGCTATTTGTGCCATTTATTTATGTGTTACGAACCCCAAAATTTTTATAAGAATTGCTCATTAATCGGCAACGGATCAGAATCGGATGATTTTTGTTCGGAACAATCGAAACTAAGAGACTAACATACGAGTCCATTCAGAAGGTGAGCCAAAACATCCTAGAGCCTTACCATTCACATTAACATTTAGGGCATTTAGCAGATGCTTTTATCCAAAGCGACTTACAATATAAGTACATTTGTCAGAAGAAAGAGAAACAACAATATATCGCTGTCGGTACAGTAAGGATGTTCATAGAACAAAAGCCAAACACTTACAATTGCTAGGTTAACCCATTCCCTGTATACAACAAAGATAGATAGGATAAGATGCTACACGATGCAAAGTACTATTTTTAAGTGCCAGGACGTACAACATACAATAAGTGCCTAAGAGGGGTGTTTTTAGGAGAGTAAGGGACGAGGGGCGGTGGGGGGTAAGGAGGTAGGCTATGCAGAGTCCATGTGAACTCTCAACAAGTGAGTCTCGTGAGTCGTGAGTCAGACCTTACCCCGGTCTGAACCCAGCCAAACCTTATCCTCCTCACATGACGCATAAGCACTCATCTAAACTATTTTTCCAACATGTATTTAACCTTTATTGAGTTCCAAGTGACGTTTTCAGAGACCAAATAGAGTGAACAATGCTTTTCCGATTTTCACGCAACATCGTACAAGATGTGAAGCCACCCGCTATTGGCCATCCAACGCCGCCCACGTCCATTGTATCCGGGACTGTAGCCCTCGCAGGCATGCAGGCACCAGCCCACATGATCCTACCACATGCAAGATGCAGCCCCGCGGGTGGCAGTACACTGGTGTTTGATGCGCAAGACTAACTGACACAGCTCAGCACAGACTCAATGGGATCCGCAGTTACTTCAAGCCCAATTGTGTGTATAATGATGAAAAATGTCTCGTGCACGTGTTCTGTAGCGCCGTGATTGTACCGCGGCTCCAAAAAAAAAAACTGCCGCGTAATGCAATTTGAAGCAAGGCAAGTAAGTAAGCTTGATACCCATGCCTTTTTAGGAGTCAATTGCTCAGCTATGTCTGTGCTTTCCAATAAGCGGGCACCTTGTTTTCTGTTCAAATTGTTGGAAATGTTGATGTTTACACCTTTCACCTGCAGTTTAATAGAAGGAGTCAAATAAGGAGACTTTGTAGGTTTATTAACACACATTTGTTTATTATGGTGGTATTGGATCCACATACTAGTTTCTGATCCCTCTCTCAGCTGTGTGCTGAAAATGTTGCTGGTACCTGCTACACATCTGGATTTCGGACAGTTTAGCCACAGGTAGTCAACATCTGCTGTTGTTTTTGGCTTCAATTAACTTGCATAAGCTGTACATGTAACCTAATGGAAGACAAAACATCTGTAATTACAGTACATGATGTACAGTAATTACAGACAGAGGCATGGACAAGTTGTGTCCATGTGTGGTTCTCTCAATTTCCCTTTAGCATATAAACAACATTACCTGAGTTCAAACCCTTTGGTTGGTCCCAGTACTCTCCATATAAAACAGAAGAAAAAAAAACTCGAGGACATTGTTACTGAATAAACGGATTCCCTGTGGAGGTGGATGGCTGAGTTTTCTACAGGTGCTGTGTGGGCAGAGTAGAACTAGAAACTTGTAGACACTGTAAGACAAGGGCTGACTTTAATCCAACTGTACAGGGAAAAAACTACATATGTTCAACAAGAGAAGTATGAAAGTCAAGATCAAGAATCACAGTGCAATTTCCAGGATGGCAAAGAACACAGTGTGGTTTTACATCAATATCATCACACACCCTCTCCTTTCAATGGAGGCAAATGTATTCGTGTTGAACCTTAAACAGACTCCGGGTGCTTCTCCTGCTCAGAATATCGTATGGGCTGGGCCGAGGTATGGCAACAGGAGAGACTTGGAACGTGCAAAACATTTTACATTTGTCTGGTTTCAGTGCATGGCTCTCACCTAAAGACTCAGTATGTTTCTAGTGGTCTCTTCGAAGCAGGGTTCCATATCTGTGGTATTATCCTCCCTCCATGTAAAACCATGGTTCCCGTTGAGGCCTAATCGCCAGCATGCAGCGAGAAGAGCAGGCATTTTTAGATGTATTAGTTTCTCCTCTTTTTCTTTTTTTTTGGGGGCCGCAAAGCTGAGGGAAGCCCTAGGAATGCAGCTCACGCCACACTGAGATCAGTTTGTGCGCAATGCTAGCAGACAAAAAAGGATTCCGCCTGGTTTAAGTAATAGAGCAAGAATAGAGACTATAAGATGGAGAGAGAGATGGAGAGGGAGAGGGGGAGAGGGAGAGAGGAGGGAGGGGAGACAGATGGAGAGACAAGGCAGGAGGGAGGATGGGATGAAGGAAACGAAAAGGAACGAATGTCACGACTTAAGAAACATCCCATTGTCGGCAGCTTTGCTTCATTATCAAGAAAATGTATTATTCCCTGAAGTAATGCTCACATTAAATGAGGCTTTTTTAATATGCTGGTCAGACACTGGGCTGCTGGCCCTTTGAGCTTTGAAGGAAACAGACACAGGGGAGTAAGCAAAGCGGCTCAAACTTTGGAGGGGGATTTTCTGCCCCTCTGAATCTAGTTACTCTGCTGAAGAGGATGGAGTGGGGTTCAGCATTTTTCTCAGTTTCTTTTGATTACTGTGTATAGTGTTTTGTTATGTTCAGCGAACGGTGGCACAGTGCCATTTCTCTCCAGGTTCAATAAACACTTCCTCGAAGGATATTATTCTCAGGCAGCGGGCCAGGCCAGGTCTAGTTTTTATTACAAAACATGAATCTTGTCAGCGGGATTCCTAAGGAATATAGATGGTCTGTGGTGTGGTAGGTTGGGTGGCATTTGCAGATAAAATTGAGCTTAATATTCCAAATTATCGCAGTGATATCTATAACATTCCCCCGACCTGCTCCCAGCATGTATCGATCGCTTGCTGCTTGTGGGAAGCAGCCTAATGAATTAAATGACTGATGGATCTTTAAGATAACCGATTCTGTAATGCCTAGCTCCTAGACTAAGATGGATGTTAGGATTACCGTGGTGTTTTTTAAAGGTTTCATTTCATAGGTAAGTCAGGATGAAACTTAGCTCTGTTTTATGACAATAAATACTGCCATGTTTTGGTAAATCCATTTGTTAGAGATATTGTGTTATATTCTCACTGAGGAAGTTGAATTTAATTGATTTGCACATCTTGGTTTCACATTTTTTGAATAATGGTTTGATATAAAAGGCACCAAACCAATATTTCCTGACATTTTTCTGGGACGGCAATCATTTTATTCCTTTTATTAATCATTGCTGGTGATCAAACTCTAATTCACTCTAAAATACATTTCCGAGTTTGGTATATTGGTAACCTACACCAAACTCGCAAATGTCTCAAAGAAAATTACAAGTTTCATCACCAGAAATCAATACCCCCACTCCTTCTCCGTCTGCCCTTGTAAAAAAAGTAATTCTGACATACTGTAATGATCACACCCCGTTCCCTAAGTAATAAAAGTTTATTTGCTCTGCGCGTCACCTCAATAGACATCAATTCCTTCTGACAAATGAAAGCTTTGTTTGTCTGTTTGTGGGATGTCATGTGGGCACTGTGTCTAAATTATTACCCCTGTTGCCGAGGAGATTAGACTTTTTAGAAAGTCCTGCATTGTTTTTGCCTAATTTCGGGAGCATCTTTCCCTGTCTGTGCTGCCTGATATTGCAAGCTCTTCTTTTACGACACCTCACTCCCGAATTGGAAGTCAATTACGACCGTGTATGCTATTTGCTGGATGCTGGGTTTTTAATGATCTTTCACAAATTAAATAACCTTGGGCCATGGGCAGGATTAATTAGACAATAAAAATCACATCTCTTTATCTTACTTCAACGCATTATGTCTTGATGGTTTCTAAGGATCAAATGAGCTATTGTTTTAAGTGCGGCCCAGAAAGAATAAAAATGCCAGAAAGTATTCAAATTATTTACAAGTGAGAGAGAGAGAGAGATGACTTTTACTTTAATTAGTGCTATAAGTCTTGATTAACAATTGATCCAATAATTACTTCAGCATAAACATGTTATGTTACCTTAAAAAACACTTGATTATCAATTCAACAATCAAGGGATCATTATTTTTGTCTTGTCCCTCCTTTCTATTCTTTATGAGGATAAAATATACTTTCATGGTTTATAATAAGGAAGATGCTGATTCCCAGACCAGGAAACGTAATTTTGTACAAAACACTTGTTCCGATCAGTAAAGACAATCAAAACGCTTCTGTGCATTTGATGTACCATTTCACCTTTTCAACTTTGAAGCCGATGAGCAAATATCTCCAGTTCATTGCATCACCAATTTCCTTCTGTCTGTGAAGGGCTGTTCAATTTGATAGAAAGGATTGATGACATGAGTAAATGATGAAGACGTGATGAAGGGAATTGGCTGAGGAGGAGGAGGAGGAGGGTGTGGAGGGATCACAGGGGAGCAGTGTGTGTGATAAGCAGGGGGATTAAAGCACTTGGTGTATGCACCAATACAATTAACAGCAGTCACAGGCAAATCCTATTACAAAAGTGTCAGCGAATTAGATAGGAAAAAAGGGTGGAATATGAAAAAGTGTTTGACCTGTCTTTATTAGATTCTGTCACAGGGAACTAAGCAGATTTAAAACAGTATGTATCAATCATAAGCAGTCCTGGGAGATGGACCCAGTGCTTGTAAGTTGTATCAGGGCACTGAGTGACGGCAATGCCTCTCTGGCGTTTAAATGTGTGCCACGGTTGGCTCAGTCAGGGAACATACCGCCAAGGTAGGTGATTAACAGATACATTTCTCTCACGCCTAGTTCCATTACACAACTGGGCCAAGTCACTTTGGCTGAAAGGAAATACATGAACAGTGGAATGTATTTGTATTTCCGCCGTCTCAGTACTTTTATAAACAGTAAAATACTCTGTGTCATTGATATGTATATCTCGCGACGCTACCCTTCCCCTTTTCTGCCCTCCCTTCTTGCCCTTTTGTGCTTTCCATCTCTGGCCTTGCATCACTCCCTTCATTGTCTTCAGACCGCCCTCCTTTTTCTTTTTTTTGCCCTTCCTTTTCTTCTCTTATTTCTTGAAAGTGAGTGGTATAGAAGGCGTCCTCCATCAATATTTATCTGGCTACTGGGCTGCAGGATGGAGCCCAGGGGAAAGGGGAGCCAGGCAGTAGACAGTTTGGACCATGTCCTGGAAGACAAAGTAAATCATGCACAGATATGGTGTCCCTTCAGAAAATGTAGTGGCTCTGTGGTATAGCCGGGGCAGTACATCAATATATTATCGATATTGTGTTAAGATATTAGATATCGTCTGGGTGTTTTTTTTAGTTTACATCATATTTTAATGTAAGCTAAATATTAGCTTGTTTCCTCCCAGAAGGCTGTGTGAAAAAAAGCGGAGGATTTTTGGATGATTTTAAGGCTAATTGCTGTTTTCAAATAAGGGCTCTCGAGTTATTAAGGGAAGTTATTAGGTCAAAGGTCAATTTGGTCAATATTGGCGAGCTGTGCTGTGTGGGTGACTCTGTGAGGCCTGGAGTTGCTTCTCATTACATGCTGGAACTTTCTTCATCAAGGGAGGTCATCTAATCAGTGACTCCTGGTGCTCTCCAGATCTTCAACTCCCTTTTTGCCCTGCCATGATCTCAGATCTGTTGGTTGGTTATATTTAGAGAACTATGGGAATCTGAAGTATCTTTATTGCCATATTTATTATTATTCAGCTCATTAATGTGCTGTATTATGCCACTAGTCAATGAGGGAGTAGAAATAAATAATACAATTATGGATAAAGGAAGTAATTCCTTCATTTGTTCTTGCATATTCAGTTCGATGAATCAAATTGTATGATTGAAAAGATGCATGCTGTTTATTAAGTTGCTATTAGGAAAGAACATACTATTTATTATAACCACTATTAGTTGCTGGTATTTTTTGTGTAATGGGTTAGGTGGCTGGGAGTGTTGTGTATATAATTGTATGAATATCTCTTTGTAAACTTGGGGATGCTTGGCGAAGTAGTCACAAGGGAGGTATAGCTTAAAAGTTGTGAATTAAAACTCCCGTGGTTGGTTAATTAGGTGTCTGGCTAGCACCCGAGAGCTGTTGCCACCGTTCCCGCTGCCGTTCTCCAAACTATGCCAGGCGAAAGGAAACAGCCTTGCAACTCTCGTTAATGGCCTCTTCACTGTGAGGACTTGGTTATTAATCGCATCACAGCAATTCTCCCCACCCTCTCATCTCTCCCGTATGTGTGGGAACTCTTTTATGTGGTTACAGATGCATGGAATTCAACTCCTCGCCAAATGGCACGATGGTATTAATAGAGAGATAGGATTTCAGAGGGTCCGGCCACTTACTGTAATGAGAGCTTAAAATGGTTGCAGCATGGGTCAGTGTTGTGACAGCGAGATCCATTCACTTTAACGTTTCCTCACAGCGCTGTCTCCTCGATGCTACAGGATCCCTTCTGTTCCCGTTTTTTTAGATGAACACACAAGGCCTCTAAACCACAATTTACCCAAGTTATTTGCTCCCTGTAATTGACCAATCTTGGTTTCCCAAAACCCATTTAATAAGCCCTGGAAACTTAAGCCTTCTATGTCTAAATGTTTCACAGGGGAAAAGTGAAATCATTACAAAAATGGCATCGTTACACTTGCTTTCTTTCTCCATTTTCGTAGCATTTGCATACACAATGAGCATTTAGATGGTTGCTCAGCGGCATGGATTGGATGAGATAACTCCGATGGCTCTGTGTTGACATTCAATTCATTACTGCTTGGAGGAACCCTGTAGGCCAAAGTACCTTTCTAAAAATGAAACTATGCACATTGGTGCAGAGATTTATTTTAATATCAAAAGCATGTCTCTAAGGCTTCACCGTTTTGTTTAATACTCAGGGCAGAAAATGAAATGGCTGGTTGTTTGTTATCAACCGCTTTACCTAGCTTAGCTTAAGTTGCGAAAACACTTGCTGTGTTGCTACCAGCTTCGTTGAGGGTTTATTGACTGTATCATAGACCTCGGAGCTTTGCTCAATGCCGCGACAGGATCTTGACAAATCACCTACAATAAATTGTGTTATCCTGTGCCTTTTTCAGTTGTTATATTCCATGTAAATGCAGAATTGATTCCATCTAATATAGGTCATGAAGTGATCTCAAACAAAACAAGAGTACCAACACTAAAGCTTGAGATTTTCTGGAATCTCTGGAATTTTGTCCTGGCTTTGTTTGTCTCCTGCAAATAGGATGAATCGGATGAAGAAAAAAAGGACCTTCGCCTCACATCCATTCCTGAAAATAAACACAAAACAGCAGTTGTCTTGCACAGAGTCAATGCAGCTGTGCCGTTCGACCTTAACACTGTGACTTGCGAACGTGCGGACCCTATGTTCGCAAACATCCACGTCGGGGACACAGAGACCGCCTTCCACGTCACGTCAAGGGTGCAGTACAGCTTCCCCGACCGCAAATGTACATGAACTGATGGAAGCGGAAAAAACGCAAGACCAGAGTCTGCGCCATTGAAAATATGTTGAAAAAAAAAAAGCCCCATCTCCGTGGGATTAAGATGTTGCAAACTCATACTGCCGAAAAGCGATTGTCGTATTGCAAACAACAGAAAACGCAATGTTTTGATTTCGCCCAGGTGCGTTCATTTTACACTGGTGTCTGATTGTCGGGAACCACGCATTCTCCCTGCTCAATCAGCGTGATGGATCGCCGTGAACCCCCGCAGAGAAGGGGGACGCGACGCGCTGAGAGGACGGCTGGCCTTCGCGTACGCGGAGGTCATCGAGGGGCGAAAGGGGCGTGCGGGGTCTCTTGAGTTGCGGCGTGGATCTTCGCATACGCGCTCGACGGAAACGTATGATTTGGGCTTCGGGTGACTTCACGTGATGAGGTCTAATGATGACTCTCAGTTTCTCCTTTTATTGTTATTTCTCCCGGGGCAGAGTAGAGAGGATGATCGCTTCGTCGCAGAAATAATACCTTACTCTCTCCCGTTCACCAATTCATTCCCCCCCCCTCTCTCTCTCTCTCTCTCTCTCTCTCTCTCTCTCTCTCTCTCTCTCTCTCCACACGCTACTCTCTCTCTCTCTACCTCCCCGAGACATTAATGTACCATACATACATCAATGTCTTGTTCTGAATGAACCGCAGTACCTTAGAATCAAGCCCAGAGTGTTTATTATCACCAGTGGGCATGGTGGTGTGCGTTAACGTCCGCGTTAATGTCAACACCTTGCAGAAGGCCCTCTATCATTTACCTGTGAATTGAATATTTACAGAAAGTTTAGCAATATGACGTCAACCACAAGACACCGCGGGTGGGGTGGTAACGCTGTGTAGCCATGATGCAGCAGAAAAAGTTTGACTACATCTGTGAATATAGCAGTCAACGGCAAACAGCTGCCCGTGATTCCAATCCATTTTTTGGTCTTTATTGACCATGCAGAGTAGCCAAGCGAGCACTGAAATATTCATCGCACTCCATTTGCTCCTTTTTTCTTTTGAATGTTAAAAGGCCTGGAAATAGCAAGTCCTCCGCTTTCCATCTCATCCTGACACATCCCTCCTTACAGTGCCTTAAGCAACCAGCCATAGAATGAGATGTAATGCATTTGACCTGGGAAATGTTGTAAACGGTGGTGGACCCGGGTCAAATGTTTGTATTAAAGTGTGTAGAAAGGTGGCTCGTTGCATCGTCTGGATTCTGCTTAACAAATTGCAGAGCACGGTTAGGCCTTTGTTTTTCCAATATTTTACTCTTTATATTTATGGCGCCACAAAGACAAAGCCATTTAGTCGGAATTGGATGTAAACTAATAAAAACAGGAAACTTGTTATCCCACTTCTGCCTCTTTTATGACTTACCAATATATTACTAATTGCCTGTGTGTCTTTGGCTTTAAATAGAAAAAAAGATAGAAATTGAGTGCAGAGTTAGTGGTGTAAAAGCCGGAGACAGAGTGAGACATTTGCAGCGATAACAGGAAACAGCAATTGTCTAATAGAGAGGCGTATTTGCAGTGGATGCAGGAATAGACGGGGCCTATGTTTGGTGGAGTCTTTGAGTCTTTCCATGGTTGTTTTGAGCACAGAGACTTTGGGTGGTTTGCTTTTTGCAGGAGAAGGGAGAGCGCTTCGTGTTGCATCAAAATACGTGGAGGTGTGCGCGGCGGTGGCTTGTTATCATGCTGCGCTTTGTAGCCGCCGTCTTCACTCTTCATGTCCCCTTGCCCGCTCCATCTCCACCTCCTCCTCCTCCTCTTCCTCCTACACAGGGGCAGGTAGAAAAAGAAGATCCTTGATTGTCCTAACAACTGTTTTTCCCCCCCACTCTCTCAGACACACACACACACACACACAGTGGCTCAACAGCAAGCAGTATTAGAGGTTTGAAAGAAGGTGGATGGGGTAAGGCAAAAAAAGGAAGAAACCTCCCTTTTATCACAGAAGGGGCGCCAATTTAGAATGGAGCAGGGTGATGCTGCTGGTTACTAAGGGGATGGGTGTGGGAATGGGTTTTATGGGGCGGGAGGGCGGCTGGGGCAAGGTGATGAGGGCCATGCAGCTAGGTGGGGATTTATTCCTATTCAGAGGACCATTACTGTTGACCTTGCCTTGCCTGGGAAAGCCAGAGTAAACTGAGGCCTAATAAATCAAGTTTAACAAGCCCAGTAGTGCTGGCCGGCACAAGCAGCCATGCAGCACCGACACACGGCACTGGATTAATCCACAGAAAGTCCTCTCCGCAGAGAATACCTGTAGAGTCTGATTTGGCTGATCGCTCTCACGCACATGCACCAGGACGTTTAATTGCCCTGCTGAATGCCTGCCCTCGGCCTTTGTGTTTTTTGCATTCACGCTCAGGGCTGTGTTTGTCTGACAGACGGGGAGCAATCGACGGAGAGAGGGTCAGATAATTGTACTGGCATTTTTTTTCCTTGATTATGAGACGAATTTCATCAAGGGCATATACCTGCCGTGGTACGACAGCCGGTGTTTGTGGAGAAGATTGACTTTAGCCGCCAATATGATTCCTCATCAATTTGATAACCCCTTCAAGTCATTGAGGGCATCAATAATTCATATTGGCTGCAGCCTGTGCAGCAATGTAAATGCATTCATAAAATCAAAACCGTAATATTCACCGAAGATATGCTGAAGTTAAAGATTCAGCTGTTTTATTTTTGGTTCGAGTGCTTCTGTTGTCTGGATTGTCAAAGGATGAAGATGAAAAAAATAAGACATATTTTTGGTTAATTTTTATTTTCCAAGCAATGGATACAAATGGGTCATCGTTAAATTCCAACAAGCCACTAGTTACGCTGAAAACCCCAGCTTCCTGTAGCCACGCCAGTTGTCTCCCTCTCCTTGTCTGCCTGAGGGCTGAGCACGTCAGTAGATGCTCGTTCCCCAGAATGGGGATTATTACTTCTAAACCTCAGGGTGTTTGGGTTTGTTTAGGGCAAATGCATGCAGATTTGGCTCTGTCGGCCAGACAGTGGCAGTAAGTCAGTCTGTTAATGCAGTGGATTGGTTGTGAGAAGAGGAGAGGGGAGCCCATGTATATATTGATGAGAATATATATATATACATGAATTAGTGAGTAATATGTGTACATACATACAAACATACGCTCACAGAGATGCACTAAGGAATGGTCTACGAGCTGAAACATCTGCTTTCGAGCTTTGCTCATTGACGTACATGAAGATGTCAAAGTATGTGCTTTACCAGGGGTGTATGGCTGAAAGGTGCACCCATGTGTGTATCTGTGAATAACACTGCGTAAGTTATCTATCCTATACCTTATGTGAAATGGTATGTATACACGTGTGTGTGCATGAGAAGCTCATGTATGTTCCAGGAATACGTAAATATACGCCTTGATGTACGAGTCCGACGCCAGGGCGTACACGCATGTGTGTGTGTGTGTGTGTGTGTGTATGTGTGTTTGCGTGTGCATGTGTGCATATGCACAAAGCCTTGCCTTCCTGGGATGTAGGCCCAAGTGAATGTAGGAGAAAGTTCTCTGTGTCATATTTCTGGCTGCACGGCGCTGTGTGTGTGTGTGAGCTGCTACACAGTTGGTGAATATCAATGCGGTGTGTCACGTTGACGGGCAGCGGAGCTGACACACTGTCGCATTGTGATGAAAAGCACTGTGAGATGATGTGGCGGGAGTGTACTTCCTGTCCACAGAGAGATGGCAGGCTCTGGCGCTCACTCATTGCA
>JAOPJO010000002.1:19517925-19538546 GCA_027123675.1 Molva macrophthalma
AGAGAGAGAGAGAGAGAGAGAGAGAGAGAGAGAGAGAGAGAGAGAGAGAGAGAGAGAGAGAGAGAGAGAGTGAAAGAAGCGAGGGGCAATCAGCTATCTCCTTGCTGCTAGCCTTCCAGACACGCCGCCGCCATGTGGTTTCCTGGTAAGCTGACAAAGACACTGAATAATGTATCTATCAGTCTGCCCGAGCGCACCCAGCACTGGGCACTGAGAGGAGAGTCCTGCCAGCTTGTTATAGGCTCATCACAGGTGAAGATGACATGTGGAGGTGCAGCCGGCCTGGCATTGTCTCCCTGCCCTCCGTGGAAGACACAGCGCCCGCTCTCTCGCTCTCTGCCGTGTTTTGAGACGGAGCTAGATAGATAGGGAGAGAGAGCGAGGTAGATGGGGAGAGAGCGAGAGAAAGATGGAGGGAGAGAGTGAGTGAGAGCGAGAGAGAGAGAGATAGAGAGAGAGAGAGGAAATAGCCTCTGCGCTCCCCCTAACCCCCTAAAATGAAATTGACAGACCCCGCTGAAGTAATTGCTCCCAGCACTGTTTTCTTTGGCTGAAAATACAGTTATCGACAAATAGGGGATTCAATAAACGGCTGGAGATGAGGCTCAGGGCAGTGGTCAAAAGGCTGCTTCTGTCCCCTACTGTTGAGGCTGCCCTGGCCCCAGATGTTTCATCATGCTACCTTCCTCTTTCTCTAGCTCTCGCTCACTCTCTGTATAAAACTCACCCTTTATCCACCTCTCTCTCTCTCTCTCTCTCTCTCTCTCTCTCTGTCTCTCTCTCTCTCTCTCTCTCTCCTGTGTTTTTCACTCCTCGTGGGAGCACGCTGTACCCTCTCGCTCGTCCTCACACGGTGCACTGCACGCGCGTCCCGTGTTCTTCCCAGCAACCTCACACTGTTCCCCACCCTAAGCACCAGGAGAGCGTGGGATGCTTGTGGAGGAACGTGCGACGCAAAGAAACACAGCTCAAATGGTTCCAACGGGCAAACCAAATGAAATGTTAGAGGAATGAATAATCCTGCTCTGTGAAGCACTTCAGGCTGCTTGGTTGTACGAAAGTTGCTGTATAAATAACGTTGAGTCGCGTTGAGGAAAAAGTCAAAGAAAAGGAAAGCAATTAAAGACAAAGACAGATGAATAGACAATTTAAAAAAAAAAAAAAAAGAAACAAGGGGAGAAAGACGGAAGGAAAGATGTAACGGCGGTTGGAAATAAACAAAGACAGAGAACGAAAGTACACAGCAAAGAGCAATTTATCATGTGAACAAACTCCTTCCCAGAAGCCCTCATCAGAGTCCTGGGCTTCTCCAGATGGTTGCTCCGCTGCCTTCTCTGTGGTGAAATGCTGATACGCGCCCATCTGATCCACCAGCGATATGGTGTGTGGGGGTGAAGCATTAGGGAGCATTTGGTCAGCGTCTTTGGTTTCCAGAGCTAAAGGTCAAAGCACAAAGTGAAATCCGAACTGGAGTTCTGCTGGACACGGCTCTCCGCACGATGGGAGCTGCCCTGAGAGGAGAGTAGAAGAAATTAAATAAAACATCCTTCACATGCAGTATATCCCCTCTCTCCACCCCTCAGCCGGTTTTGATGCAATGTGATGCAACGAACGGTCGTATCTTTAGGTAGTGCAGCCAAAGGGCTCCACGGAGCACCACGACCCCCCCCGATCCGATGAACGAGTCCCCCAAGACGCAAACACCACACACATGCACGCTCATGCAAAACAAAGATCAATTAGAATTCTTCGGAGCCTGCATATCTTCATTAATAAGTATGGCTGTGATAATACCATCCTGTCAATCCATTATTCATTATGCAGAGCATGGTGTGCAATATCTTTAAATTAGATTTAATATACACAGTAACAATTCTGTGTAACAACAGTTACAAAGGATCTGGATTCAGTCTACCTGTAGGCATCCCTGAGCAAGGGCAAGGACACCTATATATTTTACACCATATATATGTCTAAGTTACCTGTATAACTGTACTCGACCCACATCACACCCAGTCTCATTCCAATTCTATTTATTTTTTTGTTTTTGTAGTTGTTTTTATTGGTGTAATGTTTTATGTGTGTTAAAGAGGATTTTCTTTTGATAGCCATTAAAGAAATCTGAATCTGAAATCTCTCTCTCAACATATGAACACAAACTAGGGAAATGAGAACATCTTTTGACAAATCAATCAGGACAAATACTTCTTTACAAATACTTCTTTCTCCTGTCCATTGATGTATCGAGCCACCCCATTGTCTGCCTGTGGCCTCATGTCCCTCAGCCTTGCTTTCCCTCCCTCGCTCTCCCTTTTCATTGTGTCCGTCTCCAAGTGAGACGGCACTTCACTCGTATCTGTTTATCAAACAATGGTAGAAATACCAGGCAAAGGACTGTTCTCAAAGGGAACAGGGCCGGTGAAGATTAAAGTGAGCTTTGAGAAATGAACAGATGGTAATGAGAATGATTCTCTCTTCTCTCTATATCTGGCTCTCTCTCTCTCTCTCTCTCCTCCTGGCTATCTACGTCAGGAGGAGGGTAGAGAGCTGGGTATGATGAAGTCCGCATGCACACAGGTCCTTCAATGCCATTACTGTCAGCAGAACAGACCAAAAACGAGAGAGAATCTGGAAATGAACTATAGTATTGTGAATCATCTCTTAATGTGAGAGGTGAGAAGAGCTGCATGTCCAGACGGACCCCTGTAGAGATGTTGATTCATTTCCCAATCTGACTCACATTTACATTTGTTTCTCTCTTTGACTCATCTTCTGCACTCATTCTTCCAAAATGGCCCACCTCCACCTTGTAGTGAGAAACTAGGTCAGGTCATGTTATATATGATAAGAGATTACACCAGTGTGAGCTCATTCAATTAGGCTCTGCTTGTACTTTTGCAGATTTTTTAAATGTATATTCCTCTACCTTGGGCTTTATAGGCTGTGCTCTGAATCCAAATGTAATAATACAAAGCCAATTTCACATTGCGGCCTTCCTTGTCAAATAGTTTCCTCCCCATGTCACATTTGTTTCATTTCATCTACTCCTGCAGACGCAAGATTGAGATTTCAGGCAAACAATTATACAATAAACGGCTTGTGTGACTGTTGATCCAAGACATAGATTCTTTCAACCAAGATAAATAACGTGCATGCTGGTGTCAGCCTAGCATGTTCTGCTGTGGTCAATAGGCAGCAAAGCAAAATGTGCCCCTTTCAATCTTCAGTGCTGGCTGAAGGCAGGTACTCTCTTTCCTCTAAAAGTATAGGTTTGCTTATGAGCTACTCAAGTGCCTATTAGCACAGTTCGCTTACCGAACAGGACCCGGAGTCAGGTCCAATTTATCCTCGGTAGTCTGATTTCTCTTGTTTTCTTCTTGTTTTTGCCCTCAAGTCTACTTACTCTAGTTCATACTAAGCTACTTAAGGTTACCTTCCTGTAAATGGATGTCTGTGCTTTTGGTTCCCAGAGAGCTGGTGGAACACTCTGACACCACCAAAACAACCCTAATGGAAAGCATGCATAACTCAAATATGCTTAATTTACCACACACATCTGTATTCGTTTTTTGTATCTCTATTCATCCAGAACCAAGGTGGGCTCTTTGTGTGTCATTGGAGTGGCACTTTTCCGGAGCCTTTTTGTGATAATTAGAAGATTCTTGCGCACTCTTCACTTTCTAGTCCATTTCATCCATTTTGGTCCATTTTGCACGGTTTCGTGATTTGCTTTCATGGACGAGGCACAACTTTGAACTACTTTAAACTATCGAAAACAATTTTCTACTCCAGGCTTGTGTGTTGTGTTGAAAGTCAGACCGTTCCCACATTTTCCCCTTTGTGTTGCTACAGCAGGTCTTCATTAATCTGACAGTTGCTCTCCTTGTCTTTGGTTCACAGGGCGGTCTGAGGAACAGCAAGCATGAGAGCACGCTGTCGTCCCAGGAGTACGTACACGAGCTCCGCTCCGGCATCACAGAGGATAAGCTGCTTAATTGTCTGGAATCCCTCCGAGTCTCTCTCACAAGCAACCCCGTGAGGTCAGTTCAGCCGGCCTGCGCACAAGCACACACTACCATCCGAGCTCAGGGTTAAAGGTGTACCTGGTGTGTTCCGGTGGTCCTCAAATGGGGGCCGCGTGTGCAGTGGGTACTTGGGGTCATTTAAAAAAAAAAAAATTGTCCTTTTTGGTCGTTTGGTTTGGTTTGTCGTAGGCCACGAACAGTTGTAAAAAAAATAACGGCACCTTAATAATTACTTCAATGTAAATGCCGATCTGAATGCCAACATACAAGTTTGGTAAATCTTTCCAATGAATGACAAAAGTCTTAAGTGAAGCACAAGTCTTGGAACCCCCATTTAATGTTCATGTTTACACCAAATAACACGCACATTTATCATCTTTATTCATTTTCATTGGTTTCATTTTTTGATGGTGAAACGGCCACGTAGCTGAAAAAAATACTTTAGATGGAGTGCAAAACAATAGAACAACTGCTGTAGTCCACGTATACATGGTCTACTGGGTTAGCGTTATTTAACCTCCCTTATTACTTAATTACACGTTGTTATTGTGGCTCCTTACGGGGCTCTTTCTTTGATGGCCTGTAAATCAGTTTATCTCCTGGAGAGCCTGCTAACTTGCTGTGTATCCAGCCATTTCATGTTCATAATGCACCACAGTGGTCTGTATGTCAAAGTACACCAGTAAGATTGCTGATTAACAGAGCCTTATCACATAACCAAAACCACACCGCTGAAGCTATTTTAGTCCCAGCAGTGTATTACTTTTAATTGTGTTTTTTAATTGGATTCTTATTAAGCATATTTTAAATCAAGTTTTTGTGGCCGGCCAATGTACACCACGGATGATGAGAAGGTGAAGATGCTGGATTCTCACTTGCAGAACAGCAGACCAGGTTGGTTGCCATAACTTGGAATGATTTGCGCATTCTACCCGCTCAAAGCCTCTTATGTACAGTATATGGCAATCCTGAAGGTCGATTTATCTTGGTTTGTGTTATTGTTCCCCGGGAACTCTTCCTGGTTTGTTTTTGTTTGTTCTTTCATCTGTTTCTCTGCAAACTTACTCTCTCCGAAACTTAAGTTCCGCAAGATGTCATCCACTTTAATCGGAGAAAGTTGGTCTGTTGGATCCCGTCTGTTGCTAATTGGCCCGACGTCAGGCTACCTCATAGGGGCCTGTTCCACAAGGAGTGAGAGGCTTGGTTCAACAAGAATAGCTCGTGGCGTAGCCTGTTAAGCGAGCATAGCCAATGGTGCGGCGGACAAAATGAGTCCAGGCTTATAGTCACTGGAAGCACATCTGTCATCCCACACCACACTCTGTCCATTAGGCTCTAACAGATAGGAAGTCCAGTTTCCCACATCAGAAAGCCAGCTATTCTTCTGACACCTCAATAAGCACACGGCTCTCATCCAGGGATCGGCCCACCGTGCATGCTGCACACCAGCCGTCACCACCCGCCCCACGCTGGAACCACTGCCCCCTACCGCCCACTACCACCCGCCTCCCTTTTTAAATCGGTTGAAATGGAGCTAAATTCAATCTGTATTATTCAGTGTCTTGAAAAGATCATGAAAGAGACGTCATCCTAGGGAGCCCCGTTTCACTCAGTAGTTCACTGCTTTGAGTCCAGTGGAGGGCATTCCGAGACTAGCGCCAGAGAACCCTCCCGTCACACCGGGGATGCTATTATTAGTTTTGACCAGTCCACTTTCTGAGAGGCGCTTCAACGTGTCTTCAACACTTGAGAAGTGTTTGGGAGATGAAAGGCGCATTACGTAGTCCTTAATGCTGAGCCTGAGTGCAAACTAAATTGGCAGTGCAGCGCCAACCAAGCAGAGCATGTGCTAGACCCCAGAGATGCAGTTAAATGCACTATATATATATATTCCCATTTGGTCAACAGGAATACGTAGAATTAATTCACAGCCAATGTGCGTTTTGGACGAGATTGTTTTCCCCTAGCAAGCAAACAATGGTGCCCTCCCTTTCATGAATAAATAGATAGTTAAAAAAGTAAAAACATAGGTATTGTTAATTATTTATATTCATTTCTGTCATGTTTTGTAACAAAGGAAACTGAAAAACCGGTGCAATGCAAAATAACGTTGAATTCTTAGTAGTATTCTAGCGTTGCTTTACATAGAACTATACTAAGTTTAAATGATCACCACTATACCAACGTACAAAATGTTTTAAAATATCATCCTTCCAGATGATTGATGGCAGTGTGTTGAAGTCAGAACTCACTTAGCTGTGGGGAGTCAAGTTAGCCTTTCCACTCAGAAAGGCCAATGTGTGCCAAGGGGATGCAAAGGAGGCCAGAACTGCCCTCTGGGTGTTTTCAAATGACTGAACCTTTGACCACCCAGTGAAGGAGCAAATGCTCCGTCGAGGTGCACAATATCCCACAGAATGCCAGGTCCGGTCAGGGAGGACGACGTTACCCTGGGATGCGCCTGCTGTTTTGGCCGCTGAAGGGAGACCGGCACAGCCCCCGTCCTCATCCTCACAGGGGAAGGACGCCTTTTTCTTGAAGCGCCAATAAGGTTCTACCTAATTAATATGAATGCACCTAATTGTCATGGATCACAACACAAAGGGAATGCCAGCGCATGCCTGGCTCCTGTGTCTGACTCAACTATGGTAATGCAACCTTTTTGCCCTGTCTTGCGGTGAACTGCAAAAACGATTCAGCACAATAGGCTAATCTTCCCATCGATACTCACGAATGGAGAATTTTCAGATGACATTCTTTTGAACACCGTGTTGTGACTGGGATTAATCACTACTTTCATTGAATAAATTAATAGGTTAACAGTTAATGAGAGGCAAGATAGAAGAACAGACATTTATGGCGATGCCTGATATCCTTGATGGTTGATTGCTACACGTAGCAGACCCCATTTGTTGCCGTGCATGTGGTGCTTTAAAAAACAACGTTGCATTGCGAAAGGGATGCAAGTGGTTTTGTTTGATAGCCATAGACTGGTGGCAGGATAATCTTACATCTGTTCAAAATCTTAGTATGAAAGCCTGTAGCAACACATTGCAATTTCAGGAACGAATAACATATTGTTGTATTTGCACATCTTCTGATTCAAAAATTGGGTGCAACATTATTTCAACATTTATCTTAGTGCTGGTGGCTTAAGGAACGTAATGCAGCATCATTATATGTGCGCATAACATCTTTTTTAAACGATGACAAAATCATATTTAATCGATATGTGCAAAAATATTAAAACAATTGAACAAAATAGGACTTTGATACAGCATCATCAATTTAAGTACAAAAACAATACCCTGGCTCATTTTGCAGCTTTGTTTCAGTTAACCAAAAGGTCAGCATCGGTATCCAAGTGTTGTTCCTTTGTTATCATGTGCTTACTGTTGGGGTTCTGTTGCTCCAACTCATTTCCTCCCAAATGCCTGTGTTGGTCTAATAGTTTAATTGGCAGGGCTGTGCACCTGTTTGGCAGTGCAGGTGGTCACAGGGCCATTGTGGTTGGGCCCTTATCTCTCATGCAGTCCCACACAGGTGTGTGGCATGCATCGTTTGCAGATCTGCCCACAGATGGCATTGCCTGGAGCACAAACTGCTTCCGTTCGAGCTTTTTCTTCTGCTCAGCTGTCATTTTTGTTTTATTTTCAACTTCTTACTCCCTGGCTAATTTTGTACTCTCTGCTTGATTATTTTTTATTTATTATTATTTTTATTTATTTATTTATTTGTGACAGGTGCTTCTTAATGTAGATGTGTCAGAATGCATTTAGTTTATTTGTATTGTTTACTTCTACTTAAATAATTAGCTTTCTAATTATTTGGGTATTATGCACTTTTATGAGTTTGTTTTTTTGTTTATTAATTTACCATGAATCTCACCAAGTTCCTTATGATTCATATCTTTTGCATTATGTACTACTATTTCTTAATAGATTTTCAAATCACAACAAAGGGAGCAAGCTAAACACAAGACATGTTAGCTGTAGCCTTCCTGTAGCACATTGATGTTGGAATTTGATCGTCTTGATCGACATTATTTCTTTTGCGCTGTTGTATAATCATCTGATAGGCACACTTCCAGTCAGTTCAGCTACAGCAAAATCCAACCTGTGCCTTCCTGCAATTTGTTGCGATAAAAAAGTAACAGTTGTTACCATCTAGAATCTTCTGCACAGTTGGTATTGGCGTAGAGCTTCTTGATTTACTTTCCTATGCCAAAAAAAGATTTATATCTAGGTTTTCTTCCAGCGCAAAGGTCCAACCTAGTATATATTATCTGGCTTTCTGGATTCCGAGTGCCATACGTTAAATCCTAGCTATTGCACTTTGACACTACAAAATCCCGGTTGTGACTTCCATATTGCATCTGTTAGCTCTCAGATGCCCTAGAACTATTCAAGCAACATTGAGCTCAGCTCCTAACTTTTCATTATACGGTGTCTCCATGGTACGGCTGAGACCGGGGCAATTTCCTCTTGAGTCTTATTTTTTTTATCACAGAGATGGATGTGATTCGCTGACACTCAAGTTTCTCTTCATGCACGCATAGTCGAGATGTATGGTGTTGCTGGGATCTTTCTACCCTACCAAGTATTGCATTTCTGCCTCTCTCTAGTCTTACTAGATTAAAAAAAAAATGTGGTTGCTTGTAGCTTTGCACCAATGGCAATACAGAGTTATAGTAATGGACCCACTGCTGAATCCCTTGTCATGACATTCTCAGAGCACATTCGCTGTCACCTTGATGGGGGGCATTGCAACCTTATTCATGTACACTTTTCATTCTTCAAGCCGCTTTAAGCGAGGCAAATACAAGTCTCAATTGTGTGCTATTTTGTTAAATATTTGTCCCTTCATCATCCAAATATGGTCTGATAGTATAGCAATCACCAATTTCCTTTCCTTCAGCCTTGCAAAACTGTCCAAAATGAATTAGTAATGTGTATTGGGATACTTAATTCATTATTTTATTAATCTCATATTTCTTCATACTAGTCAAGTCAAATCCTTATTGTTGTACATTTAACAAATCAATTGTTCAGAAGCAGTGTTCCAGCTAACAGCAACAACCTTGTAATTGTGTTGAGTAAAAAATAACAAAAGGTTTAAATGTAAAAGATTCCCAGTTGACGCAATGCCGATATAGCAAAGCATCTCACTAAAAGCATCTCACTAAATGCCTGTGCCCCCAATCATTGGTTGTCAGCTACAGCATGGGCATGAGATCCCATCTGGCTCAGAGTAGTGAGTAGAATAGTTTTGCATAGTTACAGTAATTAGAAAAAGAGCCTCACTAGAATTGGACATTGTAATGAGGAGTCAACATTGCAGTGATGAACGATGTTAGAGCAAAGCATTGGGCAGACACTGAGGTGCCAGTACTGTCTGCCATTGATACTTTATAGTGATGGGAAACAGTATCAACTCTTCCCTTCGTGAGGATGAAATGACTGCCAGTCTCAGTGAATCATCCCTAATTGATTTTCTGTATTCACACTGTGATTCTGCATGCTGCTTTGCCCAAGCCACATCAGGATCTGAAGTATGACATTGTAAGCCCAATGTCCTTGTTGAAGTTCAGAGGGGCAGAATACCAATTTAGCCTGTATCAGTTTATTAGTATGATCGCCATCACCTCATGATGCTTGATCTTGGATCCCGGCAATAATATCTTGCATAACTTATCTGACATTGGTGTATCTGCAAATCAAATTCATAAAAGGTCTGGCTTAACAACTCTGTGGTTATTCTGGGCATCTTGTCATTCTATTTCTACTAAGGTGTGCCGAAAGACTGAAAGCTGGTTCTAATAAACCGTCCCTAGGTAAAGGTAACGCGGAACAAGACAGAATAATTTCATCCAGGCCCATAAAGTATGTTGTCATTTTTACCACAGCAAAATAACTTTGTGTTTTCAACAGTGGAGTTCTGGGATCTGGGTTTATTACAGGCCATCCCTAGACAAGCTTTGGTCTCTCAATTGTCAAGGAGAAATAACTGTGATGTTCTACACACTAATGTTTGGAAGGCTCTACTGACAATATTCCCTTTTTCCTCTCTTTCCATCTTTAACAAAACCTTCTCAAGTCGAACTCTGCACATTTCAATGTGTATACTTTTGTGTTTCACCTCAAAGTTTGAAAACTAAAACCGTTCCTGAAGTATGGGGCAAATCCCCCAAAAAGTTGGGCCTTATTGGGCCAAATCGACAGTTGACTTTCACTCTATAACTCCTCCAAGGCAATGAAACACGTTTTTGGAGACAGAAACAAGTCCTTAGCGACTGGGTATATTTTAGGAGCCGTATCCATTTCATTTCGTTGACACCATCTGTTAACCTGCCAGTTCACCGTATCTGTGAAGGCCCTGGAGCGAAACATACATAATTCAGAAGACATCTGATTTGAATCCCATATTGATTCAGTCAAACACAATCTTCCACATAGGACCATTCGGCACAGGTCAGAATGGGACTTTCGTTACCCGTGGATATGTAAATGTCCTTGTGACTACTATTTTTTTAAGCTCAACTAAACTAAACTCAATTGTGAGTTTAGTCTTTTACGGTTGAATGCTCTGCATATGAAAGTAAGTAGTGTTAAAAGACAATGATGTGCAAATGTGATAAACACATGTCCTGTCTCCTACTAGAATGTCCTAATGCTACGACCCATGCTAATTGTATAAATGGGAATTACCCTTTTTTTTACCTCTGTGGGGGGTAAAAGTCAATCTCACTGATCCAGTCTAGCACAGGAGGTTTAGATATAATCCTTGCAGTCTTAATCCAAAATGTAACATACATATTGAGAGAAGTGAGTACAGTCTCCTTATGTTGCCTTCTTTGGTGTCCCATAATGTAAATAACTGTAATTACATAAATTAGGTAACAGCTTTTTCCTGCCTGCTTTTCAAAATGTCACAGGTCTGTAAATAATATTTGTCTACCAATATTAATGAGCTAAATAAATCAACTGAAATCAACTGCATAGCAAACAGTTTGACTTGAACAGATGTTGTTTGGTGGCATTTTTTCTAGGGCTTCAGCAAGAGCTTTATAATAGATCTTTTTTAATGGATCTTTTCAATATCATTGTTTTTCTGTAGGTCTACCTTGCTCAGTGTAGTCACTGATTAGATTTCCATTAATGGGAATGTTAGTTCCTATTATCTTTTTACCTGAACTATCATCTTATCTAAACTAAGAGGAATCTTGAAGTTCAAGTTAACTGTTAATTAAATGAATCAGTATGTCTCACACTTTATTTAAAGTTTGTAATATGATTTATTTATAATACAAAATAACACTTCATAATTGTATATTTATGACAAAATAACACTTCATTATTTTACATTTACTGTGTATAACTTCATCACCTGGATGGAGTAACTCAATGTTTTGATGTACTGGGGTTATGTAAGACTGATGAAGATGGTTCAAATAGATAATCTAACCCGCTGCATAAAGTAAAAATTGTAACACTTTACAATAAAGGTTCAATAATAAACCATAATTTAACAATAGTTAATACAGTAATAAGCATGAACTATCAATTAACTTAAGGTTAATGAACAGTCAACGAATGGTCTAGTAATCATTTACTAATGGTGTTCATATTAACAAAGGTATTAATTTATACATTATCTAATAGGGTTAGGGTTTAACCCTAACCGTATTAAATAATGTATACCTTTGTTAACATGAACACCATTTCCTTAGTTAACATAAACGTTAGTAAGCATGAACACCATAAGTAAATGATTACTAGCCCCTTAGTTAACTGTCAATTAACTGAGTTATTGCTTATCACTGCATTAACTAATTACTAATTACTACTAATCGTTAATTATTTTACCCATATTGTAGAGTGTTACCGGAAAAATATGTCGACCTGGTACGGTTGAGTATTTATATTGTTTGCATTGTAGATCCCCATGTGTTAAACATGGATAGGGTCTATAAATAAAAAATACCTGGTAATTATTTCTGCAGTTGGTGAAGTGCATCATTTAGATTAATACACTGATCCGCGACTCAGGAGTAGAATCCTTACCTGGAATAGATGGAGAAGCCGTCTCCATTTCAATCCGCTAAGATGAAAAGCGGCTGTCTTTGCAGGGGGTCCGGGGTAAGGGAGGGGGGAGTTACGGGTGGAGGTACGGGGGAGGGTGTGTGGGGGGGGATCTGAGGCCGCGCCGCTCACATCAAACCTCAGCCGTCCCCCCTCTGATCCGACACACACGCACACAACACTCCGCCGCTTTTCAATTAATCGTCCCGATCAATCAGCATTCGGCCAATTCCACTCTGCGTCCCTCTCTCTCTCGCTCTCTCTTGCTCTCTCTTGCTCTCTCTCGCTCTCTCTCGCTCTCGCTCTCTCTCGCTCTCGCTCTCTCTCTCTCTCACTCTCGCTCTCTCTCTCGCTCTCGCTCTCTCTCGCTCTTGCTCTCTCTCGCTCTCGCTCTCTCTCTCGCTCTCTCTCTCTCGCTCTCTCTCTGCGGCTGCGGAGCAGGAAAACGGTCTGGTATGGAAGAGATGTCTGCACTGCTCAGAGATAATTAGACATTTCAGGAGTATTTTGTGCTCAGCGGGGGGTCATTTGGAAGTGTCTAGGGAGCACGGCGAGCTATCAACTGTCCCTTGTCACCCTGGTTGATTTAATCCTGATGCATCACTCGGCCTCTGTGTGTGTTCTGTTTTTCTGTGTCTCAGTCTCTCCCTGCTTCTCTAGCGCGTTAATTTTTTCCGATATTTTCAACATCATTTCATCTTCCTTTTGTTTTGGTAACATTGTCCTTAGTCCCCCTTCATGCAACCCCCCCCCCCACACACACACACACACCTTAAAAAGGTGTACTGTTTCACAAAGGGGTGGACATATTTCACAAGAGGTGGGAGGCGGAACATCTACTGTGTGTAGCAGGCCTGTTGAGTGGGCTCAGTCGGGCCCTGGTTTAGAAATCGCAGGCTCTGTTACCATGAAACGTGTCAAGCGTTCCCTTTGAATGCCCTGCTTGTGTTCTTCTCTGTGTCATGCGGCTACAATGAAAAGGAAAAAAGGAAAATTTGCAGGGTGCTGACACAAGCAATGTTGTCATCAAGACACACTACCACCTTGCTGGTCCGGTTGCTTCCGTGCGCCTTCACAGTCTGATAATATCCCCTCACTAGCACTACAGTGGGAGTCATAGTGTTTCTTTGGAAATGTGCCATTGATGCATGGTCTCAGTTTTGAGGCCTGATGTTGAGGACTGTTTAGTTCACTTCAGAGCATTAGGGTTCCTTGATCACCCGATAAGCGCTTTGCGGTGAGGCGGGCCGCCGTGGCTGAACCCTGTAAGTCTAGCATGATAGATATCGCTTGCAATCATGGTGGCTTTCAGTGACTTCGAATGACTTTCACTGTGTCCTGACTCCCGAGTCCAGCCCTAATGGAATTGTCATGATGCCCTCCTGTATGCGGTAGGAGGTGAAAAACCATTCAGGGCAGAGCCTCTGATCAGCCAGAACAGAACCAGGTCTAGGCTGTGTCTTGCCTCGCTGATGAGTCTGATTGCGGTTAATGAGCCAATAAGCGCATGAGATGCCAATGAGGAGTCCAACTCCGGCGGACATGTTTCATTCAATACATTATTGTTTTTGTGCAATCTCATATTGCTTTGCCTTCTCAATTAACTACCCGATGAAATTTGTTCCCTGAATGTGTTTGCGGCATATATAATTGAATTCCTATTCACACCAAGTGTAATTTAGACTATTTTTATCTTTGTTTAGGTCGCTCTGTGAGGCCGGGGCGAATTACGATGTTGACGCAGAGGGAAGTAAGGGTGGTTTATTAAGACGAAGGAAGCAGATAGTCCAAGAGATTGTTTTGAGGATTGACTAATTGAATTGCATGGGATGTAATCATTTCAGAGGCCCGGAGCAGCTTGGCTGGTTAATGGGAAACTTTAACGCACAAACCTTATAGAGCTTGAGTTATTATGCAGATGACTGACAGATTACAGTGTAAACAAAGCCATTACTGAAATACGCTCATCTAAGTCTCCGGGACAGACTGATGGGCCACTGAGAGTGGTACAAGTGCTTTGGATGTTAGTTGTGCTTACAGAAGAAAAAAGAATGTTGGACATTAAAATGAGATGCCAAAAATATAAAGTGACTTGCATGGGTCTGAAATCTTTCACAGTGTGTGTTCACAAATAGATCCTGTCATTCTTTGACATAATGCTGTGTGTCAAGATCCATATCTTGTTTGTATCTTAGTCAAGGCTTGCTTGTAAGACCATAACAACTGAACAAAAAACAATACATAAATGTTCGGCACTTACCATAACTACAACATAATTATCTCAAAGCAGTAGAGATTATACGCTGAAAAAAATGCTTGCCTAAAAAAGACCATGAATTTTTCATTTTGCCTGTGGGATATACATGATTGTGGAAAGTAACACAAGTTGGTGGCACTTAACTGGAGGACTATAGCCATCAATATTACATGAACCAATTCTTCAGCCGTTTAATTAAATCCTTAGATGCGTTCTCACATTTAGCGGAAGATGCTTATTCCAGTAGCAGGCTATCTCCTGGGCCTGCACAATTACATTTTTGTGATTGGTCAATTGACAGGCAACAGATATAACAACCATGCCAGTTCCTCTTTAAATCAGCTTTGGTCTCCTGAACATTGCATTTTTCCCCAAATCTAAGCATGAACAATACATTCATGTTGTGCGTGGTACGGACTGCATGGCCAAGCTATAATACTAAAGACGCCATTGAACAGGTGACAGATTAATCAAAGGTGTTGGGAATGCAATCAGCTCATTAACATGTTGTTCTGTCACTGTGGTCGTCATACGTCATCTAACTGACACTCACTCGCACAGCGTGAGACCACACGACATTTCCTGGGGATCTAACTATATTACAAAGTCACACTGTAATCATAGCAATACCTCGTCACAAATATTGGTTCCATTACCGCACTCTCACATGCTCTCGCTCGCTCGCTCTCTCGCTCGCTCTCTCACTCTCTCACTCTCAGAAGGCTGACATTACAGTCACGACCAAGAAGCATAAACACAGATTGTGGATTTACTGAATTGTGCTCCCTCTTCCGTGTCTTCCCTTCCCGTCTTTGTTTTTTCCAGACTTTCATTTGCTCTGACTAGTGCCTTCATATTGGAGCACAACATCAACAACAGAATGATTTCCCCGTACTTTAAATCGGTGGCATCAATTTGCTCTTGGTGTGTTTCTGCATATTCAAGTTTGTTATTTTTATTTGCAGTAACATTCTGACAGTTGTTAAATGTAGTGCGTAAAAAAGACAAAAAAAACATTTAAATATGACTCACGCGTAACTGCAGATTTCACACAATGCAAAATGTCCCCATTCCACCTACGTTCAGAAATATCTATGGCCTCCAACGCAGCTCTGCCGTGATGATGCTATCCTTTTCCCCCCCATCAAATATTTATTTTGTTTGTGTGCAATGAGCCGCCACAAATCAACGAGTGACAAACAACGACGACTAATAAAACAGCCTACAGTAAACAGACAGTTATGAATTCACCCCATTATACTGTTTTCTGTTATTAACAAGGCAGATCATCATTGTACCATGGCACGGCTAATGGTAATAAGTTTCAAATTGGCTCGGTCCGTCTGCTAAATTAATTTTGACTAATGGATGGTGGCGGTGGTGTTGGGTGTGTGTGTGTGGGGGGGGGGTCTAATCCCAGAAGCTGATCTAATCACAGAAACGTGATATCTCACCTTCAACGCCGGCAGTTGCCACGGGCTCATACTTCTCGGCCCTAATCGAGGGGCCCCTCCGACGGCAATACAAATGATTTCAATACGCACGCCGTTATTGCCTGGAATCATTGTCAAAAAGGCTGGGTAAACCATTGACTTATGGCTTGTTAATGGCTCAAATTGGGCCATGTGTTTTGTTTTATAGACAGTCGAGGGTGGGGGTGGGGGGAGGCGGGGGGGCGTCTGAAAACAAGTAATGCTAATGGTGTAATCAGCCGGTGATCAGAGTATCTCTCCCATGCCCTCAGCAGAGACAAACTAGCTCATCTTCACAGGATCATTTGCCGTCTCCTGATACGGCGTGGTTTATAGCCAATTATCCCTTGCCGATCCATTATCGATTACAGCGTTATCTTTCCTGCATTGCTTAATCTTTTGGTGTAGAGACAGAGCGCTATCACAATGGGGCCTTAATACAAACTGCAAAAACCACTTAAAATGTACAAGTGTTCATTTGCCTGTGCGATAATGCGGCCCAAATGTGATTCAAACGTAGATCTTCCGAATTAAAACAAACGGGTCGGCTTTTAAATGCGACTGCTCTCAATTAGGAGAAAGACAAATAAAAGAAAGGCATATTTTACCTATTGTGTTTGGCCTGTAGTGTCTTCTATCTGTTAACTGTTGTATATTTTCTTTCATAGCCAGATCAACACAGTAGTTATGTATAATGAATCAATACAATGTTAGTTTTAAATCTTGCTTCGTGATCTTATTCAGTCAGTATAATTTGGACATTCCCTAACTTTGATCGTGTATGTTTGTGTTTTCTCTGCAGTTGGGTGAATAACTTTGGCCATGAAGGTCTGGGTCTGCTTCTGGAAGCCCTGGAGAAGCTTCTGGACAAGAAACAGTGAGTTAATCAGAACACATCGGGGTCATGTCAAGTGGAGTGTGTGGAGCCCTTCTTCACAATTACAGCATCATGCACTAGACCAGTACCCTGCCAACTCAAAGCCCTCAAATGGGCAACACATACTGTATAATATAAAATAGAAAAATATATCTAATGATAAATATACTGAAAGCAATAATTATAATACTTTCTAGTATATTTATCTGTATATATATAGATATATTTATATAAAAAGTTGTGAATTTGATCTTTCTAGAATATTATGCCCTAGATTGGATTTGCCATAAGATGTTCGTTGCCAATCTACTCTGTGTTCTGTGCATCTGACAATAAATGACAGCAGGTATTTGTATATATTATTATATGATTGATGATTTCTTGTCTTTTCTTTTCTTTTTCCAGGCAGGACAACATGGATAAGCGGAACCAACACAAGCTGATCCAGTGCTTGAAGGCCTTTATGAACAATAAGGTTTCCATATGATTGATGGTTTAACTTTATAAATAGGCTAATTTCAGCGCACAATATGATGACATTTGGATATAGTCCAGGGTAATTAGTGTAAATCTGCCTGAAGTGGTGTAATATTTCAACTGCTTTTTGTGTTAATGGTGTCAGATAACGTGACATTCACGTTTGAGGTAGGAACAGGGTTTTTGTAAATTAAATAAAATACAATTTTAATAATGACAATGAGTACACTTAAACTGTAATTAGTATGACAGTTTTCATGTTATTTGATTATCAAGTATGTGCGTAAATTGTGCGTGTGTGTGTTTATTTGTGTGCATGAGCTCATGTGTTTGTGTTAATGTGTGAGTGTGTATTTTGTAGTTTGTGTGTGTGAGTGAACTTATAAGAGCTGTGTTTTGATGCAGACCGATTTGACAATGAGATAGGTAACTTTTAACTTTTTTAATTAATCTTTTCGGGAAGGTCTGTCTCATTTGTCACATTTCAAGACTAAATGAAGGATTGATATTGCTACCCTTTAAATCAATCCCCACAGGTGGTCATTTCCACCTTTACATTTCTACGTTTGTGGCGTTGCAGGGAATTTTAAAGGTGGATGAGGCTATAAGTATTTGTCCCTGTAGTCCTGTCCTGAATTGGATTAATTTATCATCGTCTCCTTTTTCCCTTGGCCTCATTGTCCCTCCTTAAAAGAGAATTAAGGCTAACTATAACTTACATTAGACCTTTTTTATTATTTTGTAAAATTCATTTTTTAACTCAAAATGAAATTTCTTCCATGAATGCAAATGCTCTCATTAATTTATTCCCAGTGGATTTTATTTCCCCATCTTTTCTTCTTTCTATATTTCCTATAGTATGGACTGCAAAGGATTCTGGGAGATGAGCGCAGCCTGCTGTTGCTAGCAAGAGCCATCGACCCCAAGCAGACCAACATGATGACGGAGATTGTCAAGATTCTCTCTGCTGTCTGTATTATCGGAGAGGAAAACATGTGAGTTCAGTCTTTCCCGAACCTTGACCTGCCAAATGGGATAGACAACAGGAAAAGACAACACCCGTCCAGCAGGTCTATCCAAACAGTGTCCCCTTTTTTTTCTCTCTGCCCCTGACCTTAGAGATGCACTGGAATCAGACAGGTCACATGTTTGGATGATGCAGTTTAGTCTGTGTAATGTGTTAAGCTGCCCGCTGTAGTTTTCCCTTGGACACACAGCTTGGCTGACAGGTTATAAATTGAATCCAAGGCGAGAGCTGTTTTTATGGTGTCTTTGCGCAGGGGCTAGGCAAGAATAACAATGACACTTCAATGTAACCTTGTACGGGTAAATAAACCCAGAGATAGCCTTGCAGAGGGCCTGTGATCCACCTTCTATGGGCACGCTCTGTTGTGGCAGTGGTCACAGCTGTAAAAGCTCCCACACACACTTGTTTTAATTGAAGTATTTTTATATAATTACATAATTAAGTATTGAGTATAATTTCCCTTCTCCAATCTTATTTAGTGAAAACACACACAGATAGAGGCTCACCATACATACATGCATGTGTACGTACGTTTGTGCACTCGCACACACGCACAAACACACACGCACGCACACACACACTCACACAGCATGCAGTGCGTGAGTACAGTGTAGGCCATTGATGTTTTTGCTGATCACAGCATACTTTCATACGCATATATACTTAATGAGTGACAACCAATAGCAACTGAGTCTTCACTCTCCTCCTCGCAGGCTGAACACTGCATACCATGTCAGGATGCTCTCTCGCCAAACAGTGCAAAAGAAACATAACCTTGGATCTCTGCTATAAAAGTTGACTGAAATCATTGGCTTAGTTGCTTCATGACTTTGCTGAGGGACATTGCATAGCAAGCTTGTTTATCACAGTTGCGGTTAACTCAACAACATATAACACATTCTTTTTTTTTTTACTGCCACCGCTTTAGGTTCCTTCCAGATATTAGGCCGTTGAATTTACAAAAGGAGACTGCCACAGCGATGCCTCAAACTGTTAGTTGAGTTAAATACTGTGGATGGCAGGTTTTTTTCACCCCCTTTAACAAAACCTTTGCCGGCGTGCTTTATAGCCGCCATCAACTATCTTTAGAGCTATTCAGCGTGCATCCCTCAACATCTGCCGAAGACACCCACCCCCCCCACCCCCCCACTATGCCGTAGCAGGGCCGTCTCCATTTATCTGCCTCTGACTTGCTTCAGATACGCTGCACCGCTGACAGTTGTAGGTCACGCACGGGATCATCCGCTTTGTCGAAAATTGTTATTTTTATTTGCACCTCCCGGTATATATTAAGCCAGCTAAGAATAGCACACGGATTAAAAAAAACAAAAAAGAGCCGCGGGGAGAAGAGAGAGAGAGAGACGTCGGAGCGTTGAAAGTTGTCAGGTCTTCGTTTAGCGCTCGCTGTACGGACGCGCGGAGGTACAAAGTACACTTCAGTAGGACATGACGGCATGCGTTACTAGGTTATGTACCTGGTGGCGTCTCCCGTCTCCTCTGATGCCTCACTCTTCCCTGATTGACTTGAGACAGAGAAGAGGCTGGGCCCTGAGATGGAGGAAAGGAAATGAGGATAAAAAGGAAAAATCCCCTGGAAAATACAACCTGCGCTTTAATACAGCAATCACATTTTGAGTGATGGAGAAAATAATTATTCTTTCATTTGATGAAATAGGTCAATACTAAATTCAATAAAATATGGGCATATCAACGGGACATATCTGCTTAGTGCTTTCTGTTCACAACGATTCCATTAGATCCCATCCTAATAATGTGTTGTGTGTGTGTGTGTATGTGTGTGTGTGTGTGCGTCTGGGTGATTCACATCAATATTTCCCTTGATCCACTGTTTAAAGCCTGAAATTGTCCAGTTCTCTATTCATCAGAGCTGAGGGAGCCACTTCAAGAGCTATAATTTGCTTGCATTCACAAAAAAGATGTATTTGCACATTAGTCTGGCAGCCTTTTTGCATGCAATAATTCCAGTCCTCCCTGGCTAAGCCAAATGCGTTCTAGTACAATTGCTTTAACAATGCATCAAAAGAGCAATCCAGGCCTGTTTTCATCCGACATCACCTAAGCAACAAATGCTAAAGAGGCACAATTGAATGACAATAATAGAGCGGATTGCAATAAAGAAGATGGAGAGCAGTGTGATTCGCCAAAAGCATTTTTTGAATGTGTTTTTTTTTTGCCTGCGCCGCACATTTGACTGCAGTTTGGATAAGATTCTAACCGCCATGACGATCGCTGCGGAGAGAAACAACAAGGAAAGGTTCGCCCCCATTGTGGAAGGACTGGAGAACCATGAGGCCCAGCAGCTCCAGGTACACACACACACACACACACACACACACACACACACACACACACACTCACTCACTCACTCACTCACTCACTCACTC
>JAOPJO010000002.1:19751827-19763999 GCA_027123675.1 Molva macrophthalma
CTTGTGTGTTTTCTCTCACAGAGGGTGATGAAACCGGTGTGATGGACAGCTTGATGGAAGCTCTACAGTCCGGCGCGGCCTTCCGGGATCGTCGAAAACGGACTCCACGCAACGGTAAATCCCGCTAGAACCCATCCCTATCCAGCCCCCTTGGCCGCGGCCCGAACTGCGAGTCTCCATGGGAATTGTACTTGAAAGAACTGTATACTAAATGTTATCTACGTGAAGTCAAAATGTGTGGCTCGAAAGCAAAGACACATAAGTACTGTTTAGTGAAAAAAACTGGCACACCCGACGTCCATAGAGTCATAGGAAGAGCAAAGCACGTCTAGTGCAGTTCATTAGAGATTCATTGTCCCTTTGCCATTCATGAGGCACTGATTACAATATGGGCGTTCTGGCCGTGGCAGGACTGAGGCAGTTTCACAGCATCCCAATGTTAACATATTCCATTCTGCCATGATGAATGCCTTGTGCTTAGAGGAGCACCACCTGGTAGGGTGGCCAAGGTCAATTGATATGCATGTCCGCTCCTTTTTCTTTTTTTTTCCTTCTTCTTCTTCAGCAAAGCCACAGGTGTTGCTGTTTTCAAAAAGAAAAAATGAGCTGAGGAACACATGAAGTGAAACAAAAACAACACAAATAGTCATTGTGGAGTTAGAGCCATACAACACAAGATGTTTGGTCTTAGATATACATTTGCAGCTGAAGCACAACACAACTGTTTTTGAAGTGTGTAGGCTGTTTTAATCAGAAGATTATCTTCCTTAGGCTGCTTAGCTCATTTCAAATATTGCCTTCATATATATTTGAAGGCAGAACTGCACAAGCTGTGCGTTGTTGATATAATACATGTAGATATTCACAATAGGTACAGCACTTGGTCCACACAGCACATATGGTATACTTGGATCACTCCTGACAAGATTAGCATGGGCAGTCTTATCATGTGGCTTTGTGAAGAGGGCTTGGCAGTGACTGCTTGGCTGCCAGGTGGCCAGACATGGCCAGGGCAAACATGTCAAGGCCTCTTCCACCTTGCCTGGTCAGCGCACTCTGACTTCCCAGCTAAGCCCTTCCGTAATTTTTGCTAAAGTTTTTCAGTCTCAATATAAAGTCAGTCAGGGTCAAATGTCAGAGGTCGATCGGTTGCTTAAGAATATCTTGAGAGAAGAAAGTGTATTAATGTGTTGAAAAACATAAAAGGGACAATTTCTTGTTTCTGTACCAATTCTCACTCTCTGGTGCTTTCTCTCTTCCCCTTTCCTCCTCTGTCCTATACTTTTTTGTGTTTTTATTTCATTTTGCTTGTTTTGCCCCCATTCCCAATATTCTTGCAGGTGATCAAAGCCCATCCAGTCCTGCCTCTCGCTGGCCGGGTGGTAATTATGGTAGCAGAACCCTCGGTGTGTGAACCCTCCACAGCTTAACCCCAAACAAATGTCCTTGTCTCTTCACTGCACCCCACCTGGCTGCGTAACTTGCACGTCCTTACGCATCATGTACCATAGTCAACCAAGGAGCTGGTCCACAACTCCAGAACCGTGTGCTGATAGATTGTATTCCTCTTTAGCATGGGATTTGTGTGCTTACGCTTCAGAAATAGCTGCAGTAAACCACTTTCGAAACTGACGCCTTGTTTGCCCCCTTGATCTTAAATGTTTAATGCAATAATACACATAGCACTCTAGTGGCGTTGTTACCTCTGTGGCACTGTGTTTGTTTTTTTCTGTTTGTCACTCATGCAGCACTGCTGTCGCTGCAGTATAGACCAGCCTCAACAGCCATCCCGCTAGCTGGGCTTCATGTACCATGTCTAGACTCCCTGGTCTTTTAAAGGCAGGTCATCCTCTAAAGGTGGCAAGCCCTATCACTATCTATCCCTATCTAGCCCTATCTCACCGTGCACAACGCTGCTGTGTGTGTGTGTTTGTGTATGTGTCTTGCCCTTGATTGTTTTCACTTGGCAAATGTCTCACTGTTGTTCTGTAGGAGCTCATGTAAGTTTGAATGTATTCTTGACTAACCGCTTCATGAGATACTTCACTGATTGTAGCCTGGCAGCCTGCAAGGCCACCTTGGTGGAAATTTGCTTATGCATCATCTCAAACATATGTTTATTGCAACCATGTGCCTTTTTGTGTTTTCATTGTGTTTGAACATGCACCATTCCCAAATGTACTCAAAGGCTCAACTGTGATTTGCTGATGAGTGTCTGAATATTCATGTATGATGCACTATAAAGCTAAACTGGTATTAGCATTTTGTTTTTGGTAAACTAATGAAGCCTTCACAATACCAATATTAAACTGAAAAGTGTTAATCTCATGTGTATCATACATTTTGAGAGTTAATCAGTAATGAGTTAATTTATTCGGAAATTATGAGTCATTGGACCGCGATTGTACAAATGAGAGTTGTTAATAATAATAATATAATAAGAATTATAGTAATAATAATAATAACATATCATAATAATATCTATTGCTATGCGTTAAAACAAATGCAATGCATTTATTTATTTTAGACTCTCATGAGACTTTTTGTCAAGCAAGAATATTGTCTGCTTGTTGTTGACTTTCGAATAGCTTTTGGCCCCAGAATGCCCCTGCAAAATTTGCCCTAACTGTGTTCCAACCTGTAAATATTATTATTATTCTTTATTTACAGAATGTTATATGTTACTCTTAATATATAGCTTTTTACTGTGGTTTGCCAAAAAAAACGACTTTTTGGATTTTCTCTGAGGTGAAAATCCTCTCACCATACCGGCTCCACAGTTTATTTTAGATGAAGTCTTGAAATGAATTCAGCAGCTATACATCATAAGGGAAATGTGTGTTTCCCATGAGACGGCTGGAACACAAATCTTCAGCCACACTTTGAGGGGGAGAATGAAGATTTCACAGTCTGTGAAAAGAAACAATTAACAACTCAGACAACCCATGATTTGGCAATAAAAGGCATCTCTATTTATTCCCTGAAAGCCCTTTTGTACATGGCGAGTAATAGATGATGGGATCTCTAGTTAAGAACATTTTATTGAGCATATGTCCTTTCTTGTTATGTCTTCCTCCTTATATTCTTTCAGAGCATATTCTGTATCACATTTTATGAGTCTAACAGCTTATTTACTCTGGTTTGGATTTTCTGTCTCAGAATTGCCGCTAGAAAAGTCTCTCCGTGCGCTGATACGCCTAATGCGGCATGTGTTCACTGCTGTTTCTCACGTCTGTTGAAGTGTACGCTTTAAAGCTTGATTAACCTCCTGTCATCCTCAAACGAGCGGCGTGCAGTACAGAGTCTCTCCTGGCAGCGCAGGTGTCTCTGCTTGGGTTGAAGGAGTTAATTTAAACTCAGCACATCCGTCTGGCTCGCACTTTAGGTTAAACTATACTCCGGCTCCACTTCCTCAGGACTCAGGCTGGGTTAGGATTCTAGCGGCTGCCGATCACAATTACATCTAATTCCACAAGCATTTCCTATTTCCTTGTCTCCATTTGGCACGAGATGGAAACCGCACCCAGGAGGCCTCAGTCATGTGTTATGCAATTACTCTGGCCAGCCCTAATTCTAATGGGAGAAGGGGGATGGATTTATGGGAACCAACAGGTTCTAGCTTTCACTGCTTGTTCACTGAGAGAGAAAGTATTTTGCACGTTTGGATAAAATTGGTTTGACATTAACATAACAGGGGCCTTGTTTTCCTCCGGCAATGTGTATGTTAAATTGAGTTTCAGCTTAATAAGACCAAAATACAGCATTTGACTTTGCATACGCCCTTGTCCATACCTTATTCCCTTTCTGGCGAGGTTCTGTAGTAGCCCAGTTCTTTGGCAGGAGATTGGTAGGGAGAAGCAGGAGCCTCTCATCCATCCTGACTTATTGATTTTTGTTTGGTGATGAAAGCCACAGACTCAGTAGGTCTTTCTTACTAGGAGGCATCCAAAAAGACACATCAATCAGATATCAAAGGCTTCCAAGACGATTTTATTTATTTACCGACTTTTCAAAGTCGTTAGGATTCAAACTTGGGTGTCTTTCCTTTGCTCTTCCACTGTTCCAACACACCCTTTGCCTCATCACCTTTACATGCACGTCGATGGTGAGCTCCTTTGTTATCCATCTAGTCCCATGAAGGCACCTTTGACGGAAAAGTGATTACCTTCCTCCCTTTATAAAGTAGAGATTCAGTGATATAATGCTTGTCAGGGTCGTGGGATTCCAGCCTTAATGACTAAGCTCCCTCGAGACCTCAGAGTTAATTCAGCCAGCCAGGCCACAGAGCATCCACCCTCTATGTTTAATGATATCGAATTACCTTATTTTCCCTTGTGAAATGTTTAAAGGCAGAAAGGGAATGAATCTGAACAGAGTTAAATCAAAGGAGCTGAAGGTAGTAGCAAAGAAGAGGAGAGGATCATCATCCACCTCCACCTCTTCCCATCGCGCCATAAATTATCTTTTAATACCTTGACTTATAACCTCTATGTTTGTTATCGAAATCCATAGCTCCCTGAAGAAGACAGACGTTTCATGCCTAGACTGGGGGCTGTGTCTTTATCCTGTCTTCAATCTGGAGGGAAAATCGTACGTTTGTTCCTTAAACTACATCACAGGCCCTGATAGTGATCGTAATTCCCCTAGCAACTAATTTGTTTCACACATATGTTATACCTTGTACCCGTCGCTTTATCTCCTCTGCCGTTGTCTATCCGTCTCCCTTAGTGTGCCTTGCGTGCTTGTGCATCCATCCCTGTGCACACACACACACACACACACACACACACACACACACACACACAACCAAGCCCCCTATAGCGTGTTCCTCATTGGAGGGTTAAAGTCATTTGCGTGTCGACGCTGCAGGCTGCCTCTTCAGGGCATCGATAGATGTTGCTCATTGGGCAGACCCAGAGGCAATCCTAGAGGTAGTAGAGCCAGTACAATCTGGGGCAGGGAGACACGGTGCTTCTAGGTATAGCACACACAGCTTATGAGATGTGAGATATCAATACTGTGGATGGGTGCAGAGCCCCATAGAGAGGTGCTGTTTGAAACCTATCACCTGCTGCTTGTAGATAAGGATATTTATCAACAGTCAAAGGAAGGAGTCTGAAGCCAACGGCGAATGGGGGGGAGGTTCAGGCATGGGCCAACTTTCAAGGGCAATGTCAAAGCCATTGTCCCTCCCATTGACCCTAAGCACACTCTCTTCAGCCGTAATCTCTTGACCCCGGCTTGGAAAAAATAATCATGGAAATATAGATCAAGATTTGATATACCGTAAAAGACGCGTCCGTGGTGCATAACTAATCCGTCATTTGACTTTGCCAAGAGAGGTCAGTAAAAGTGAGTGGAGTGTGACGAGGATCCATTTTGAAAAGGATAAATCAGATCTTAATAAAAGGCGGTCTGTGTGTACACCGGGGTTCCTTTTCCACTGCCGACAAGTACCCTGGAGCTCCCATCTGTTTAATTTGCAAGGAGGCCATCTATTTACGGTAGTAGGGGTGTCAACAAGGTGCTTTCTGGACCTTGCCCCTATGCTTTATGTTTTTTAGTCTTGTGATGTAGAGCCAGCCTCCTGGTGCCATAGACTTCCTTTGAGATAAAGACAATGGACTCCTTCTGTAATGGACCTACGGCACTCAATGCCTACATTAAATATTGTCCATCTCTGCAGGGACAAGGTCTCATTGATGTGAAATGTACTTAGCCCTCCCACCTAGTGGCCATCAACGCCCAACGGAAAGGCATAAATCTCGACTTAACTTCTCAGATAATATCCCAAAGCTTTTGCACTGGTTCAATTTTATAATTTTTTCCCTCCCGACTCTCCAACACTATGGGCTTTCAAGTTCGAGCGTAGTTATGAAAGGTCACCCTAAGTGTAAATTGTCAATACTGGATCAATTTTGCGCGGCAAATATTCTTCAGAGACCCCGGTAATGGAAGGTTTTATCTTATTTTTGCCCAGCGCCCCTTCGCACAATAGGATTGATATCATTCATTGTTTGATGAATTCCTAATAGACCTATAACTCTCGCAGCGCAAAGCCGAAGGAATGCCTTTGAAAGCGAAATATAGTGAACGCAGTTAAACAACCATCCTCCGGGCTGAGAAATGGCCCTCATAATATTCCAGTGGAATCTTACCCAGGCTATCATGCTTAGCTTTGAAGGATGGTTAACTTACGTAGGCTGAATTAAACCTTATTTATTCCTTATTAGAAATAGAGATGTGACACACAACGATCAGCAGTGATGCTTGGTGAAAAGAAAGGTTGCCAGCGTGTCCCCTCAGTGATAGGCAACGGACAGAAACAAACACTATTCCTCGTTTCACATTTTGTGTTGTGTTTCCCCTTTTTTTTTTCCCCCTCTGAAAAAATGAGGGCAGCTGCGATCATCGACAAATCGTGCCCAGGTTTCCATTTATATTTGGACACCCGTTACCTCTGCCCTGTCGGCCACAATGAGGTAAAATGAATATGCTATTTAGCTAGCAGCTGTGATGAGGAAAGATTGGTACAAACAAATGTGTGTTTGTTTATATCGCACAATTAGAACGGAGATCCAATGTCAAATTGAGAGTTCACAATCTGTAATCAGCATATCTATGTCACATTCCACCATCACGACAAATGTAATGGTTCAGAATTAGGATAATGGTATTCAGTAAATGCAATAAGTTTTGTATTCTCAGTAGCTCAACTGAATTAGATGATAAAGTATTGTTCTTCATTCCCAGTTGTGTCACTTACCGGATGATTCATACTGTTCCATAAGTGTTAATTTAGTAAGATTCCACAATTTTGAGGTGAAACAACATTGTGGTAATATTGTATTAGTAATTTGAGTTGGTTAAAGTGATGATCTCTACGGGTATTGGGATAATGCGTTTTTAGAACAAATTGTGTTACAACTTATGTTTTCCCTGCTGATCAATAATGGTTCTGGAGTGGTTTGGATAACAATATACTGAATTTGTTATCACAGAAGGTTATCATTATGGAAAGTTAGAACAGCTCAATGCACATGCTGATAAAAATATATATTGGCATTTAACCGTGAAGGGCAACTTTGTTTTTCTCTGAAACACCAAATAAGGAATGCATCTACTCTGAGGTCGATCTACAATTGACCTGTCTTTAAATGTTATTTAACAAATAACCATGACAATAATAACAAAAAACATTTTCATTTTGGCTTTGAAAGCATGTATTGCCATCTTTGACATAACAGGCATATCTGTGTACAATTCAAAGACCAACCAAAAGGGTAAACATTTCATGCCATATAATGGATAAATTGTCAGTTAATATGTATTTCATATTTTTTGTGTTGCAAAGATATCCCTGTTACGCAATTTGGCTCAGTTATAGAAAGCAAGCAAATGTACTGATGAGAAGCGTGTATACAGCTGTTTAATGTTAACACGTGTGACGCGTGCAGTATATACGTGTGTGCATGTGGGAACACTAAGTGCCTGTGTGTGTGCCTGCGTGCCTGCGTGTGGACAGACACACCACCACCACGTACCTCCCTGGGATGGAAAAAAGAAATAAAAGAAGCATTAAAATATAAAATCTTCCACCAACCACTTCCCCACCTCCCTTTTCTCTAAAGAGAATTGACCGTGCATCAGAACATTGGCCTCACTATGGCACTCCACCGTCCAGCCGAGCGTGATTGTACTTGACATGGCTCCATCACTAATGCTGACTGATTGATGCCCATTTGCTCCAGCTCCCCATATTTATTTATTTATTTGTTTATTTGCCTGGAGTTTATTTATTGATGGGACTCAAGGATGTGATGGCAAATTCCCATTAGCTCCTCGGGTAGGCCTTGGGGGGGTAACGGAAGGACAGGAGGAGGGTACATTTTGCAACATTTTCACATGAATGAGCAAGGGATGTTAGGTGAAGACAGTTCACCTTTTTTTATTTAGATTCCCTCAGTTGTAATAGCTCTTCCTCTCTGGTAATTGAAAAGTGATATGGCCCATTTAGTTACTTGTACTTGCACTAATCCCAGTGGTTTAGCAGGGGCTCTGATATTTTTTTTCCCTTCCTATTTTCATCTCATCCATTCCTTTCTTTTGACTCCTCTTCAGCTGGAGTCTAATGGGATAATTTCCACAGGGTCAAGTTTCTCTGTGCGGCTGTGTGAGCTTTTCAGCTACCCACAGCTGTGTTAACAGCTCACAGCGAGTATCTCTCGAAATTGACCCAAAACATACCAATGAAGAAATCTAATTGAGTATTTAACACTTACTTACCGCACATCTATTGGTTATCCCCCCCCCCCCCCCTACCCACCTCTTTATCAATGAAATAATAAATGACTTAGATGGCAGTGAATTGTTTACATGTTATGTATATACAGCCCGTGCCGGGCGGAAACTGTCATGTCCTCTTGCCCCCCCCCCCCACCTCTTTATCAATTGAATACTAAATTACTTAGATGGCAGTGGATTGTTTACATGTTGTGTATATACAGCCTGTGCCGGGCGTAAACTGTCATGTCCTCTTGCCTAGGATTGCTCCATAGAATGATGCAATTAGTAGGTAATGAGTGTAACTCTCATTGTTGTTTATTCTTACAATGACATATTTGCTGTTGTAAGCTTCTAGGGGAACAGCCATGCTTAATTACCCACAAGTGTACAATTTGAGGTCATTAGCTTTCAAAACCAATACATGCGGCCACAATCCTGCCAAAAGGCCTTCGCTTGTGTCCTGTTATGTGGAAAACGAACTGCCAGTGGAAAACTACCAAAAGGTTTGCGATATACAATTTTAGGAAATAATATTTGGAGTTTGTTTAACCCTGGAGATCGCTATGGGCTAGGGAATTTTTAAATACAGCATCCCATTAACAAGACTTGAGACCACTATCCAGTGAAGAAAGTGTTCACCACTGTTTTGTCTGTGAGCTGGAGTAATTCTGGAAGTGCTTAAATTGGACGTGTTAAGAGAACAAAAATAAATGAGAGGCCTGTCTTTAGGGGAAGTTAAGCCAAAGGGAGCCATCATCTGCAACTCGGAGAACTGCAATTATGTCAAGCAGGGGCCGCATTTACTTTGAAACACTCCACGTTCTCTTAGAGACCGGGGATGAAGGCGGGGAAGGGGGAAGAGATTTGAAGGAATGTTTCCTGTGTACGCTGTGCATACAAGGCACTTTGTATGCTGCACCCGGCAACTGATTAGGACAGGGGAGCTACAACACTTGACGTTTTTTTTTTCTCAGAAATAGTGAGACGAGAAAGTGTGTTGCTTCCTTCCCCCTACTGCTCGCTGATTGGCACGCAGTCTCTTATCCAGACAGGGATCCTCCACGGCGGAGTCTAACAGTTTATTTGAATTCAAACAGTTCCACCGCGCCCTCGAATGGGGGGAAATAAACATGAAGGAAGCAGAGTAGTTTGGTATTCATGAATTCCAGAAATTACAATGTTCCTCCCTTAAGAGATGACTAATATGTCAGGGTTAAAAATAGACAATGGTATGCCTGATAGAGAACCTCTGCCTCTACTGGATGCGGATTCCAAAGATAAATGCTCAGGGGTTGTGACAAACAACGCACAAAGGCGTACGCGTGTGTGCGTGTGAGCAGGCACACGCGTGTATGGCCTCTACCTGCGTGTGTATTTTTGTTGTTTCAATGATCTTGTCTTTATCCATGCATGTTCTCCTCTTACGGGACATTTCGTTGTATGCCTTTCTATTTCCTGTGAAAGCACATTTAGTTTCCCCCTCTCTTTTCCCAAAACGCAGTAAATGGCATGTCGATGAGCCGGCCTTTCCACGCACCCTGCATGTAATTCGCAGAGTGCTGGCTTCTAGTGATGGCTGAGCCAGAAAGCCATTGAATTTGTACACTGAGTAGGGCCGGCAGAGTTTGCTGCGTAACCTTTCCAGCCCCTGGGTATGGACAGCTAAGTAAAGGATGAGAATACACAATGCATTGCCTCGACTATTTTTTTATGTCCCCTCCCTCTCCCTCTCCAGATAAGTTCCAGTGGCTCAGGTCAGAGTAGCAGATGGAAGAAGTGATGTTCCACGAGATTCCGTCAAGAGTGAAAGTCAAAGTGCGTGTGTGTGTGTGTGTGTGTGTGATATGTTGCGTAGTGTAGTGTAGTGTGGTATACATTTGCCAGTGTATGTTAGCATGCTCACTGAAGCTTAGCAGTTCCTGGCGTGATTCACAAAGGGGCGGTGGATAAGGGGACCCAAGGGTCATCCTGAAAGTAAAAGCCACGGACCTGTGGTCTAAATCATGGGCCACTTTCACTCTCGCTGTATACTGTACAACGCACTTCTCCGATTGTCTCTCTCTCTCTCTCTCTCTCTCTCTCTCTCTCTCTCTCTCTCTCTCTCTCTCTCTCTCCACCCACATGCACAAGCACACACCAAAACGTCCTCCGTTTATTATTGTAAAAAGGCACGACACGATTGTAGGCGTTTAGAATAACGCATTTAGATTTGAGTGAAGCGTAGTTAAAAAACAACATCCTCTATTCTCATCAAAGTCAGACTCTTTCATCACTCCCCATAATAGCATTAATATGTTTACAGTGGTAGTAAGCGTCTGTCAGAAGAATTGATTTTCTTTTGTCAACTGTAAAACTTTTATGGCCGTCGATGCCGCTGAAGACGCAGGCCCTTTCATCATTTTACTGGATCTGCTGCCTCGCTGAATAGATAGGTTTCTGCTTATAAACCCTGAATAATTAAATAGCAGAATCAGTCAAAGAGAGAGAGGGATGGAGAGAGAGGGAGAGAGAGAGAGAGATATGGGGAGAGAGAGGGAGATGGGGAGAGAGAGAGAGAGAGAGGGGGAGAGAGAGGGAGATGGGGAGAGAGAGAGAGAGAGATAGAGAGAGAGGCACAAGACCTTGACTACTTGATGGCCAATATGACAAGCATCTGAGAGGAAGGAGACGGCAGACTGATGAGCTGATGTGTCACATTGTTTCTCCACTCGCCAAGCGCCGCACCCTCCTCTCTCACTCTCTCTCTCACCACACTCTTCCCCACGCCTTCCTTCTCTCGCCCGCCGTCACGCAATCCCTCGTTTCCGTGCCTCTCTCTTTCTCGCCCTGTCTCTCTCATTTTCCCTTCTACGTCAGGGGCCTCACCCTCGCCCTCATCTTCTTCAGCTCCCTGCTTCAACGACCGACGCTCCTCCCCATCTCTCCGCTTCCATGTCTCGCTCCATCTCTCTCTCTTTCTGTCTCTCTCTCTCTCTCTCTCTCTCTCTCTCTCTCTCTCAATCTTTCTCCCTTACTGTGTTGCCTCTCGACCCTATATCTCTCCCTCCTCCCCCTCCCTGTACTCCCTGTCTCCCACGTATCCCTGGTGACCCCGTGTCACTCCAGGCAGGAGTTATTACCTCTGGATACAACACGGTCTCGGTGGCGCCATACGCTCTGCTCTCTCCGTCCGCATTATCCATTTATGGAGGCTAGCCCCCCCGTTCCTGCGGTGAGCCCATCCTCCGGTAGCGTCTAATTATACGGTGCCTTGGCGACCCCCTTTGCATTTGCGCTGTAATGTAAGACATTCTCATTAGGGCAAGAAGTGTGCGTCTCCATGTCCATTACATTAATTGCTGCACATCTCTGCCAGCCACGCGCTGCTGTATCGTGTTACAATGCCGGCGCGGCCGAACTTCCTGCATGGCATGGAGTTCGTCCCTCGATCACTCGGCGACGGAAGGTGCGATGGCGGCAGGGGGATTGAAAATTGCCATATATTCCGGAAATGACCAAGCTGTTTTATTTATCATTCGCCAGGAATCTGACGGATAACTTTGCGAGTTTGTTTCTGCTTTGTTGTTTGAGAAGATGCCAATGAACGGAAAAATAAATGTTTTCGTATCAAATAAATTGAGGCTGAGTACCCTTCCACCCCCGCACCATCGCTCTCTTGTCAGTCATCTTTCCTCATAATAGGGAAGCAGGCCGCTGCCATAATTGCTTTGATGGTCCAGCCTGAACAAATCACTTCTGGGCATAAAGAGAGGCCGTGGAGATGGCAGCCAGAGAGAAAAGGTGGGAATGAATTGAAGCACTTTGCGTTCCTCTGGGGCAAGTGGCCCAGATTTTTCTTCAAAGAAAAAATATAGGCGGAGAAGAATGAGGGTGGGGGTGGGGGTGG